>LUCH01001236.1:73302-121592 GCA_013368495.1 Paragonimus heterotremus | reverse complement strand
CTAGTCACAACAGTACAGCAAGCTACTGTTGACGGATTGAAAAGCTGTCTAGAACGAATGCGCCCTTAGTTAAAAACGACCTACTGCATGAATAGAAGCAATTTTCGAAGGCGGACAACTTATGAATGCGTGGTAACCACTTGAGCATGTGGAAATTGTGTCCACACTTGCCATCGATGAAGCTCACTGTGTGATACATACCTTCGTAGCTCACTAGAAGCTACCAGTGTCGTGATCCAAGAACGCGGATAGCACAAGGGTTATTTATTCGACAAAGCAATACATGAGTTAAGCAGGTAAACCAGACCTGCCACAAAACCACTCATTTACACGCGGTATTCGGTCTCAGACAGTCTCGTCTACCACATATCTCAATGCTCAGTTCCATTAAGTAGCAGGGACCGTTATGGGTGATGGTGCACTTAGATGATCCTTCCTGCAGTCTTCTTGTGGCTTGTACGGTGTCAGAAAATATGCCTCGCGCCTGCTACTGAATAGCCGCGGTATGAATAGTGTAATACGATCGCTCAACTCCAATGCACCAGCTCATATTACGTGAGGGACGATTGCCTCGAACTCGTCCAGTTCTTTAAAGTACACTTGGGGAGCACGCTCATTGAGATGCTTTAACACTAGTAGACTAGTGAAAGTTGTCAGGCAAGAGAGTATATTCTTCACGTAGAGGTCGACGTTAATCACCTAACGGCGGTCACCACCGCAGGTTCGCTGCATCTCGAACTCTCACACCAGTCATTCATTGTGGGACCAACTTTTGCTGATGGCCGTGGCTGAGTGTTCTCTTGGGTAAGTACACCTCTTCAATAGCGTATTTGCGCTCTCCAAACGGTTGTTAGCAACATTTGGTTGTGCATAGACGACTCAGTTAGACTTTATATCAAACCAATTGCACATCAAGTAGTTCACAATCCTCAAACCTGTCCGTTTGATTACTTCAACATCTCGGTAAAACCTTTACCGTAAATGGACAAAAGTGCTTACTCGCTCCTCTGAGTTATCAGAAGTAGTCATACGACGAAACGAATATCGGTTTCTGAATGAATTTGCATACTTGGTGATTGTAAGATTCATTATACCGATTTACGTGTTTCCTCACAGCATCATGAACATGGAAATAGCAGACAACTGTAAAACAGACAAATGTAACACACATGTGCGATCGTTTCATCTGGCCGAATATCGACACTGGTGTTTATGAATGAGCAGGAACACGTCTCGCTTGCCAACGTTCCAAGGTGTCCCGTCAGACAACAGCCCCAACTGACGCATTCACTGCCCCAGGCGCTTAATTTTTACGCATTCACATTGACGCAGTTGAACCTCTTTCACTATCATGTAACTGTTTCTCTATTTTTACGTGTAGATCTTTTCACGAGTTGACCCGGAGCTATTCATGTCAAAGACACCTCATCAACCACAGAAGCAGGCGTACTGGTAGGTAGGTGGGTATCAGCTTTTGGAGCCCCTACAACTATAACTATCGATCGAGGAAGACAGTTTCAGTGTCATCCTTTCGGTGCATTCATCCAGCTATTTGCCACAAAGCACATCGCAACTATTACGTTTTACCCTTGTGCCAGCGGTTTAGTCGAACTTTTCAATCCCAAACTAAAAACTGCGTTGAAGGCCTTTGGAGATCCGGAAAGCTGGACAGAACGCCTCACAGTTATCATTCTAGAAACTCATCAAACGGGACATAGGGATTTTCCCAGCAAAACTCGTTTTCAGTACCACTTTACACCCATCTGGACAGTTGGACAGAAGTTCAAACACATTGGACACCACGGATCTTACTGATTATATATAACACATGGCCAACATCAAAACTTCGGACCCAAGAATTAATGAAAGATCGTCATCCACTCCTACGGATATGATGACTTGCACATGTGTATTTGTCAGACTTCCCTTCCAACTACTTTACGATGACCCCTATCTTGCCATCGGTCGTCATCACAAATACCTCACGATCAAGAAGAACAACACTAAAGATACCACCTCTTTGGATAATCTAGCACACCTAGAAAGACCTATGAGGAGTGCAACATAGAAACCGGTACAACAATTGCCAGGTTCAAATAACTCGTCACCCAGCGTGAGGACATGCATGAAATTATCAACAAATTAACCAAGTCCATCGGTATCATCGCCGGTCACTGAGAAGTTTGACAGAGGTGTGCGATTTACCGACAGGATTTTTTAAACGACTGATACACGAGTTCGAAGCAAAAGTCCAAGGTATCCGGATCTAGTCGGCTTTTCTTATTCGGTGTCAGGCAGGCGTCTGTTGATCTGGAAGACAATAATTAAAAATAGGATGTGGCACAGCTATGGGGGATTACAGTAAATACCAAGACCAGAGTAATGTTACTGGCATAATGATGTTGTAAGTAAATGAGAATCAAGCAGTGCATTAAGGCGATCTCTAGGGACGCTGCTAACGACCCCAGGAAGAAGAATGTTTCAGCAGTTAATAACCCAACAAGAAAAAAAATTTCTGCTTAAAGAAGGTTAGAAGACGGGGCTTAAAAAGCTTACTGTTATGTTCTCACCGGCCGTCATCATTCGCTACGGTAAAGAACTGTTCAACGAGACCTACCTTTCCTGACGATAATCACTTCATTTATGTGCATGATCTGTACAAGCTCGCAGTCGACGAATCATGAGCCACGTGTACGAGAGAGCAAAACCACAGGGAAAATAACGAGGCGTCAACAGTTGATCGCACATACACATATAAGTGCAAAATTGGCGATGATGACGTTATTGTCTGGTTTGAGTGATAACAACGGACAACGCGATCAGCTATGTTCATTTACCCCCAACCAACGCTGACGACGGAATGACAGCGAGCCGAGAAAGAGGTGTTTTTGTGTGTAGACCTACAGACGGGGAGAAACGAGGCAGAAAGTGGATCCCAAACACGTTCCAAACAGACTATGATCGTATTACATGAGATACACGCGATAGAGCAAATTATTACATATCACAATTTTCAAAAATGCTGCTCTACTACTGACTTCGGAGTTTGCCCCAAAACAAAACAATGGCAGGGGGTAATGTAGAGTCATACAGCGGCGTGGTTAAGGTCGTATGTCTAGACCATCTCCCTGAGGAAAGCGACTAAAATGTTATGCCACACACAATCGCAACTGGGCGGCCGTCACATGCCTGCATCCGTAGTGGCTCAAAACAACGCACATTTTTTACCAACACCACTACAGTCGACTTCACAAGCACACATGCAAGCAAACACGTCCATCCCCGTATCGGATATCAGTCTGTGATACGTGATCCAATCCACTGCCTTCGCTCGGGCTGAAAGAACAATGGAACCGTATACACATGTGAGCACAATTTGCCTGGGTCTCTAGCGCACCGATGAATAGACGCAGTTACTGTGCTTTGCGAATGATGCAGTGTTTCCATCCTGTATACTACTACTTTAACATTCATTGGACATCATCTAACATTAGACTAGCACACCCACGGATTCCATTTCTGTATTTTGTCTGAACCCTTACTGTAACTGTATTGTTCTATTTGTTTACTATTTACCTTATAATTTGTTTGCACATCTTGCTTATGTTATTTAGATGCTTGGTAGTTTTACAGATACTACTTGAGAAGTATTGTAAATGGCAAGCCAGCGTTCAAACCAACTTTCAAGTAGCCAGCGGCTCTCACTCCTTCACACAGTTACCAAGAAATCAACTAGTAACAGGCGTCTGTTTAGTGATTACCATGCCATGAACGTCGCCGTCGTCCCAGATCGATACCCACTTCTCCACATTCACGACTTCTCAATCGGATCAAACGGTAAGACTACCTTCTCCAAGATGGAGTTGGTTCGAGACTACCATCGAACACTAGTAGTCCCGGAAGAAGTGCCAAAGACCGCAATCACCACTCTTTTTGAACTCTATGAATTCGTCCGCATGCCATTTGGTTTTAGGGATGCCACTCAGACCTTTCAAGGATTCATGGGTCAAGTACTCGTTGTCTTGATTTCGTGCACGTCTATATCGATGACATCTCAGTCACGAGGGAGGACACTCAACAGCACGAGTTACATCTCCAAGAACTGTTCGAACGTTTTATCCAACATGGTTTGACGCTAAGTTCTTTGACGGGCATATTCGGAGTGATTTCTACAGACTTCCTTTGGCGCCGAATCGATCGTAACGTTATTCATCCCTCACCCGAGAACATTAGCGTCGTCAAGGCATATTCACAACCTGTCGCCAAAAAGTTTGCGAAGCTTCCTAGATATTGTCAGATAATACTGCCGTTTCATCCCACGATAGTCACGGTTGTTAAAACCCCTAACAAACATTTTGAAAGTCAATCTAAAACTCTTCGTTTTATCTCCTGTGGACAACACAACGTTTTTGCAGCCAAAGAAGCCATATTGAAAGCGACTGTATTATCCCATCTAAAGGTGGATGAACGCTCATTGCTGATTTTGAAGACGGACGCACTCAGTTGGCTGCTGGTGACGTTTTACAGCAGAACCTGAATAACGGAATCTAGTTCATGTCCTTTTCTTTCAGAAAACTCCGACCAGCGTAAACGTGCTACAGTGCCTTCGCCAGTTACTGGCTGTTTACCTCGTCATCAAGCATTTTCTCCATGATGACTGAGGAGAGGATGGTGACTAAGATCGTTTATTGACTCAACCACTTCCAGTTTCGCACTAATTTGATTCGTGACACTGAAAAATACTACCACGTAATTTTGGTTTCATCAAGTACTGGTTGAAACTGCAGTGTCCGTCAGAGGTTTCTTCAGTTTTACAAACGTCGAGATAAACTCGCTGTTACTTCCGATGGATTATCGTGCCTTGGTAATAGAATTGTTATTCCTCCAACATTACGATCCGCTGTACTGGTTGATTTACACTCCGGTCATTTGGGAATTAAAAAGATGAAACCATTGCTCCATATGACTTGTTGGTGGCCATAGCTTTCGCCCTCTGTAGTATTTCTAGAGGTTGTGCTCATTGGGTACACAAAACGCAATCGCGACCATTAAAATAGACACCCTGATCAATGACTTGTGGGGCCTGGCAACGAATAAATGCTGATTATTGTGGTCCATTCTTGGACGACTATTATGTTTCGATTATTCTCGATTCATATTTGCGATGGACATCAGTTTATTTTGAGTCATCAACAACTGCGAACTTTGCTGTGATTGCATTCACGAAATCGGTTGGCTGGGAAGGAGTACCATGTGTTTTGGTCACTAACAATGGCACTCATTTCACCGCACAAAAGTTTGGAAACTGATGGAAGAAAGTAGGATGTCGACATTTGCTCAATGCATCGATACCTCATCAATCCAGCGATGTCACTGAGAACTTTGTGCCTATTTTTAAAAGTGCAATCAAGTCTATCAACCCGTCTAATTTCGAAGAACTGGAGAATAGTGTGGATAACTTCTTGATGCAGTATCGAACTTCTGACCACTCAACAACTAGGAGCAGTTCTGCTAAGCTGTTCAAAAACTGTGTTTTCCAAACCAACATGCTGCAATCGACTGAAGTTGTGTATCTTTGTGGCTGTGAAATCTAATTCGACATTTGCCCTATGTATGTGTTAACTGTAGTATGTTTTTATATCCGAATTTAACTTGCTCTTCGGCTTTCATTATAGGTTTTGTTCGCAAGTGTTTGATATGCAACCATTTATTTGATTCCCATAAACTCCATTTTAGCCGTAAACAACTGTACTGTATCTCACTTTATTACTTATATTCCGTTTCCTACCATACTGTACCATGTTTGTTTACCTGAGTAACAGTAACGCGTGACTTATCTTACTGCCCGAATTAATTGCACGACTTGTAATAGAGTTCGTTGTCGTGTGATTGACGTCATTTGAGTTTTGACTGTGTAAGTTGTATGCATGACTTACTGAGCCACTGGCTCATGCTTGTCGGTTTTTTGTTACCATTCCAGATTCCCGTTGGGCCGTCGTCCTTCAGAGAAACGGTGATCTTCAGGGCCTCCACTCCGCTGCATGTTACAGATTTATCACGTGTTTCCGCAGGTTTCCTTTCATACCCGAGGAAAAATTTGAACGGTCGGATCTTCTGATTGGTTGATGGATAAATCCGTTGTCAAATAAATTAATACCAGAATACGCTTGACAATCAACAGCACATAATCATAAGTTTTCCATTGAAGAGATGCACATCATCACATAGAAAGAGAAGAAATAAAGCCGCCTATTTGTATAGTGATAATTATATCCGAATATTTGTGGATGTATATTATACGTATATATACCAGGTCATGTGGACCCACAGATATAAATATCGTCTGACCTTACATAATGCCATATTGATAGGCATATACATACATGATTTGTTTATGGACGTTTTTCTGTATTTTTATACTTATCCGCCCACACGTATGGGCTGCTAAGCACGCGAACTTCTGTTCATCTCAGATCAGAGGTGAAGATGCATTCGAATGTACTTTCAGGGCACGTGTCACTGAGATATATCAGTAAAGTAAAATGTGTCGTGTTTTATGTATTTTTCAACTTAAACTTGATAAGTTTCATTTCATTGAATTTTCAGGAACTTTTGTATGAAAGGAAACCGACTCTCCCCCATTGCACTGTTGTATGCGTTTGTAAACATGGTCGTAAGTTACTGTTCATTTAAACTGTTTATTATTGTATTTGCAGAACTACGTTTGATAACAGTATATATATATATATATATATATATATATATATATATATATAACCCAGACCGTGCGTAACACTAGGTCACCTGAACGCACAGTCTGAATCTTCTGGCGATGTAACGTTGGCAATGACCTCTGATCAACTTCAGGAACTGTTTCGAATAAGCTGGGTACTTGAACGTGTCGCATACTCAATTTAGATTATGGATGTGTCCATCGTAGACGCATTGATCAATTTATGTATAATTTACCTGTTTCTACCCCTGATATTTCTGATTCTATTCTAGGTTCAAGTCCTTTGGTTGAAGATGCTGTTGAGAACGAACCACCGCAGTTGTGACTGTCTGAACGTTTCAGAAATGAACAATGCAAAAACTATAACAAGCATGACTCTCATTTAAACTGTGGAAGGTGTGGCGATTATCACCAAATCTATTTTTCACTACTGTTGTTTAGTTACACCGTTGACGATAAAATGTGCAACTACGCTGTGGGATTAAATATTCTTGTTGCCCAAATTCAAAATGTTATTAGTAATGCGTCGAAATTAACCCCGGATTTAAGTTTAGACAGTTACTTTACTTCTGTATTGCTGAGATCATCACAGTTTCGGTATCAAGTAACAATAATTAACGAAATATCGGAAAAATTTCCAGCAAGCTTTAATTGTGAATTCACTAGACATTCAAATGTCAACAGCGATGAGTAAGACGTTTCAACAAGACCGGAAAATGAGCTCAACACAGAGTTCACGAAAGCAAGTGAGAAAGGAAATCCGAGTTTAGACGAACAACGTCTCGTGGGAATAGGTTTAACCCGAAATGAAGCCGAAGAGGAGCTTGTTAAATGTTTACCTTTGCCAAACACTTAGTTACATGGTGAACTAATGTTCTGAAGGAACCATAACTCACAAGATATGTGATGGAGTGGAATGTGGTTTCTGCAGAACACTATAGAGATTCACCACGAGATAACGTAGTGTCAAATGGTGAAAATAATGCTTGAAAAGGAAGTAATATAGTAGGGAACTGTAGTTGGATTTATGACGTATGCACAGCACCACAAGCCTCAGTACTTTACCTGAAACGTTGAATTCAAGATTACACAGATTTGGCACATAAGTGAGCGTTGGACTTTTACAATGGCGTTCATAAGTCTGCAAAAAACGTCTTTTTTAATTACTTCAAAGAAAAAATCATGTGGTACAAACGCAGTAAATGCATTGCAGAAGTGCGTATCCATCGTACGTAAACACACGAGTCTATGAGATAGCTTCATAAATGAATTCTAAACAAAGAATGCGAAAGAGCGAAAACATTTTCTGCACGTAACACCGTGAAGTGAAAAACGCTCGGATGCGCTGTTTAGTTTACTGGCAAGTAAAACTGTGTACATCGACCTGTAACACATACACTATAAATGAGTAGAAGACCAACTTAGAAATTTGGACAAGAATCAACAGATAACCAACGGAGAGCAACAACGCTAGAAAACCAGCGTGTAAAAATATTCGGAATAATTCTGAGTGAAACAGCGGAGTAGCACTTAAGAAACTTGGCTGCTTCTTCGACGCAAAATTTCCAGGGCAGAGTTCAACAACTGAGAAATGGCCAAAACTTTCGGTAAAACAAGGTCCCTGATTTCCACGGATAGACGAGAAGAAAAGCGAGCAGAAAAGCGGTCAGGATGCCACTCTATCTGCAACTGCCTCAAGGATGGAATAGAATAATTGACGAATTTCAACACGGCCTCAATACGCAAATCAGCAGATGAACACTGATTAGTGGACTCAATTTTTTCACAAAATGGGGGCCATGGAATGGAACTCATGCGAGAAATGACAGCTTTCTCTTTGGAAAACTCGTCCCACGTAGTTCGGAAAGCTTTCAGGGTGGTTGTTGGGAGCTGATTGGTTCGACGTGATAACGCTTCGACATGACGCTCATAAAAATTTTTACTTTCCAGATTGCTGACGGGAGGATTTTTCGGTTTAGATTGGGCGACAAAGCTAGATCGGTGTCTTTGTTCATATTCTTCTCGAATTGAATCCAAGTGAGACTTGCATGTGCGATGATTGAATCCTGAGAAGAAAAATGTCAGAGATCGACAGACTAGATGATTCTAAGTACGTCAACCTAAGAACAGTTTACAACAAAATCGCAAGATACAACAACCACCTAATGATGTTGTAAAACTGGATAATTTCAGTGGCAAACAAGTAAACTATTCAGGTATACACTTTGATCATCATAATTCTGAAGGGATGAGTTAATAACATGAACACTATTCATAAACACCAGCCAAACTCTGACAAACCAATAAATCTCCACGGTAGTTTACACGAAGGTATAACATAAAATATTGGTGTATGTTTGTGTCAACCAGTAACTGGTAAACTGAAAATTTAACGTATAAGGTCTGCCTTGTAGCTTAAGAACACAGGCACATAATTACCAAAACTCGGGTGGTTTTCCATTGCTCGACATTACAATCGTTTGAAGCCGGTATGTGCACTACACGTAAGCACGCCTAACCAAAATGGGGGCCGAATAGAGACACACTCATGGTCTCTGTTCACTGTTGACAGGATGTGTGAAATTTCCATTATGTTTATTTTTCCAATCGTTACACTAACATTGTCTGAAGTATATGACACCGGTTATAAATTATCCACTGACACAGTTAAAACTGACGTCCAGCAGAATGGTGGTGGTTTTGTATGCTCCCAGTTTATTACTGTTAATCCTAGAACAAGCTATAAATAAAAACCTGACATAATTGGCAAACGTTATTATAAATATACGAGAAATTACTGTAGTTTAACATATTCTTTTAGTCTGTTATGATCATAATAAAAGTACACTAATGGAACGCCGATAAAGGTAGGTGGCTAAGAAACACATAGTTCCGATAAACAAACAAAAGCATACAGACCACACTTTTTACACTAATGTTTAGACAGCAACCAGACCAACAGATGTGCAAACCAGTGGAAAATCTTAGGCAAATGATGAGAAATGGAACCCGCTCTTGATTAAATGGGAAATACAAAATACCAAACGGAATGCAAAAATATTCTTCTAATGTTTGCCCCATTATTGTTGACAATCAGAATTTCACTGAATAGATGAATTCATGGCGCCGACTGGTATATTCGGAGCTCCCGGGCATTCGGCATTTTCCTCCTTGTCTCATCAATAAGTTTCAGTTGACGTACGCAAGTAAATTGCTGTTTAGCGTCTCAGAGATTTTGCTTGTCTGTCTGCGATATGCGTAAAGTAGTTCTCAAACTTGCAGTTGAATGTTGTACATAGGCTATTAGTTCGCATGACGTAGGCTTTGCGATTATTTGCTCATACGTATTCACGCGTGGAGCGAATCCAGCCACGCACACTTCTGGTTGGATCGCTTGTTGACGGCCGACCCTCAATCAGCCTGGCTGATCACCATGACAATGTGGTTTATAGTGCAACACTAGATCACTCACACATTCGGTTCAGTATACATTCGGTCTCCAGACTCGGCGGCTTTTAAAAATACGTATCATTTCGCGGATACATACGAACTATGAATTTCAAAAGCAGTTGAATTGAAAATCCGCCGATAAAACACAACAATCTGGCATAAACAATACACTGGCATCACCGACCAGGAGGGAAATCTGTTGTGTATATGTGCATTCCCACTTCTTGATGACTTATTGGGCCAAACCGGATGGTTCGGCGATCACAAAGATAGGGCAAATCATACCATCCAGTCTAGCAGGTAGAGGATGAACGAACTATAGCCCTGGGCCCTCCTAGTTAGTGGTTTGGATGAGGGGGGCTACTTATCCCAGAAGGATGGCACTCGTCTGAGCTCACTCCCATTTACCCGCTGTCCCGCGATACGCGCTTGGGCTGGAAGCACTAATCGTTCTGCTGTCTGGTAGGACAACAGAAAGCAAATGGATACTGCATTGTTCTTCGCGCAGGGTGGTCAGGCGAAAACATGCAGCAGTTAAATTCTCCTCAATGACCTCTCCAACGTGAACCGTGGAGCAGAATTCTCTCATGCAAACTCAATAACATGACGTCCAGCCTGAGACACATCATGGGATATAAAATGCTGTCCGTCAGGACATGGAATAAACGTACGCCACTAGATAAATGCAGCACCAACCGGCCGAACTGCTACACCGCACTGATCGCTGTGAAACTGAACCGCTACGGCATGGACGTAGCAGCCTTGCGTACAACAAAGCTTGTGAATCAAAGTAAACTCTGAGAAGCAGGTGCTGGGTACACTTCCTACTGAATAAGTTATCTAGAAGACGGCTTGACAGCACGCTGACCGCATCAATTGTTTGATGATGGGCGAACCGCACAGCAACAGCTTTCGGATCATGTCCATGCACCTGCAACTCGGTCGAGGTGATTCTGTTACAGTTCTTAGGGTTTAAGGCTCAACTATGTGCCACACTGACGAGACGAAGGGCTAGCCCTATGATCACTTGTCCACGACAGTTAGCTTGACACCCGAGAGTGACCGATTGATTGATCTCCGCGACTTCAACACGAGATTTGAGAGCGGCTCAAAGACTTGACCGGATGTCCTCGGACTCTACGGCGGTTCAGTCAACGGAAACGATGATAGTTTGCTCCGTCTGTGTGCTACTCACGAGTTAGTTATCATGAACACCCGATTCCAATAAGATACGAACAACAGCACGAAACGACCAGCACCATTTGCTCGATTAAGTGGTCGTGTGACAACGCGACACTTGCGGATGATGCGTTGAGCTGGATATAACACGTACCATAAGTTGACCAGAACAAAATTGTTTATCCAATTTCGCAAGCCTGTTTATTGTAGATCAGGACAACAGCGGAAACGGGATGCTAACAGAGCGGAGAACTGAGAGACAAGAATGGTAATCCGTCGCGCAGTTGCTGCTCGTCCGAAAGACGCTCTTGTATCTACTACTGTTCACAGTACACGGTATCAAATCAAGAACTACGTCACGGCATCAGTCATGGAGACCATAGGGATCTAGCATTTGAAACGCCCCGATTGGTTCGACGATAACAATGCAGTTATCTCTAGCTTGATATGAGAGAAGAATGAAGCGCTTGATGCTTCCACAATGGATTCCAATGAAACCAGAAAAAGCTACATTCCAGAACAATTGCCGTCAACTCGTTGAATGACTTTACGTGATCAAGGACAGCCGGTGGGAAAAACGAAGTGAGTCGATGCAGAGTTACGCCGTTTGCCGACAATACCACGATTCTACGATTCGCTTAAGGCGATTTTAGACCCATCCACCCAGCCTACTTATTCACCGATTAACATGGGTTCTGGCTTTTAGTGCACTTAACTGGAGGATGTCATGAAAGTCTGGCACAGGCTCTTTGGTAGCGTAATAAACCGGCCTGGTACCATTGGATGAGTGGTCGTGAACAGCCTGTCGCAACAGGCCGTCAAAGTTTCACTTGCTCTCGCTCCAGACCTAACAAAAATGTGAGAGGCTACGGGACGGTTGTAAAACAAAAAGGCTGCAGATGATGGTGGTTGTCAGGAGAATTCTGCAAGCATGGCGACCCAGTTCGGAACGTGCTTTACTCTGGCGGATTCTGGTAGCAGGAAACAGTCCCTCGAGAGTTCAAGAAAGCTTTGATGTTACCTTTGTTTAAAGGCAAGTGTAGCACGCCGAGTACCGACAGTTATCCAGGAATAAGTCAATTGAGCTGTGCAGGAAAGGTGTTAGCAAGTCAGGCTGAACCTACTCAGTACGTAAGTTTTGCGTACTGATGTTCTCGAGGAGCAGTGTAGGTTCCGGACGAATCGCAGTTCAATCGGCAGATCTAGGAGTGCCGTCATCATCATCATCACAGACAGCAATACATCAGTGGCTCACACTGATGTTTAACTGCCACACAACCACGAGGGGAAAACCTATTTAAGAAAACAGGAAAAAATGGAAAAGGGAGGGGACCTAACCACTAAAAATAGCTACGTCTATATTCAAACACACGACATTAAGGCACCTACATCTTGCAAACAAACAACCGAGCTGTAGGTGAAAGTAAGACATCATCAGGAAGACAGCTTCCTCACGGCTTTCACTGCGCCGCATCATTAAGTGCACTCACTTCACAGACAACTCGGACAAACAACAACACTCACCCCACTGAGCTCGGTTAGCTGTTATCTCACCTAAAGTTTCAAGCCATCGACTCTGTGAGTCGCGAGGGCTCCAGCCCGGGAGACGAACCCGATCTACAGTGCCCAAGCCCATCGTGAACGATTTCATTTGTCTACGCCAGGTCATCATCTGTCCACCTTGCACTTTACGCCAATCGGTCGAAGTGTCGGCATACAGTGCTCGGTGTGGCAAGCGATTAGCTGGCATCCTTAGTACATGGCCTAATCATCTGAGTCTGTGCAAATGTAGTGACTGAATAAAAAAACTCGTTTGACAATCAGTGCCAAACACCCGCTTCCTAACCTCCCCGTTGCTTACTCGTTAGTGCCACCCGATACGAGCGACTGGACGCAGACATCGGTAGTCAAACACCTGAAGACGGTTCACGCCTTCTACCCTGATGGGCCAGGTTTCGCTGCCGTAAAATAATATAGCTCTCACTGTTGTCGGATATATGCGGCCCTTAAGCTTCAGAGAGGTACCTTTCTGTCGCCATAAGTGCCTCAGATTAGTAAACACCACCCTAGCCTTAGAAATACGCACCTCTATTTCTTTCCTTACACGTCCGCCGCCGCCGCTGATGCAGATTCCCAGATAAACAAACCGGTCAACAACCTCCATGACTTCATTATCTAACATTAAATCTACGTAATCACAGCAATCTTGCAGAAGCACTTTGCATTTCGAGGCTGCAAAGCGCATTCCAAAGTACTTAGCAGAACGCGAAGTTGCATTCAGCATTGCTTGTGCCGCTTGAAAGTTGTCAAACAGCAACACCTTATCGTCAGCATAAGCAAGATCATTCAGTCTTCCACCAGGTAGGAGATCCACACCGGCATCATTTGAGCGACGCAAACAGTCCTCCATTATTTCGTCCATGACGAAATTAAACAAAAATGGTAAAGGGGGATAGCCTTGACGAATGCCGCTCATGGTGCTGAAACTGTCAGACAGCTCACCATAAACCCTAACCTGAGCCGAAGTATGGGAGTAAAGCACTGACAGTATGTTCACATACTTGGTCGGTACACCCCTGCATTTAAGCGACTCTAAAAGTGTAGATCGATCCACCGAATCGAACGCACCTTTATAGACGAAAAATATGACAATTGTTGGAAGGCGGTACACATGACGCTGCTCCAAAATTTGACGAAGAGTAAAAATATTATCTATACATCCCCGGCCAGGACGAAACCCTGCCTGTTCTTCTCTGATAATTAACTCCCGAAGTGAAGTGAGTAGACGAACTATAATGGAGGCCAGAACCCTAGAAATGACTGGGGTCAAACTAATTCCCCTCTGGTTTTCACAAGAGCTCCTGATATCCTTTTTGAATAAGGAACTATTATCGCGTGACCCTAGCACGGAGAGATGGTCTCCGTCGTCCACACAAGTTGAAACAGCTGAGTCAAGGCCTCGACTAACACCTCTCCACCTTCTTCAAAAAGTACTGACACTAGATCTTCTGGACCAACAGCCTTATTACGATTGAGAGCCGAGATGAAATTGCGAACCTCAGTCTCAGTGGATGGTTCTAAATCTACCGACCAGGGCGTTACATCATAAGTTTGTGGAGGCAACACGGTCGAAGCATGAGGCCAGCTAAATTGACCCTCAAAGTGTTCCGCCCAACGTTCCAACCTTCTGGACTTACTATGAATTAGTGTGCTATCTGTCTTGCTGATAGCTTCACTGACAAACAGTCGCCTGGGGCCAGTAGCACGGATCAGCCTAAAGAGTTTACCGGTGTTCCCTGGGGCAAAAGCGGTTCACATTTCCTTAACTTTTTCCACTAACCAAGCATCACGATGAGCCTACAGACTGCGTTTGAGTTTCCTACTGACGTCTCTTCTAGACTTATTATGTAAACTACCAGGAGGAATCTTTCGTCTGCCTTCTAACGACTTCAGAGATTTATCTGAAATCCAATGTCTGTTAAACTTGTGTATCCCTATGCCGCATGCTATAATACCTGCTTTCTGAATAGCCTGTAAGATTTGTGTCCAGCAGCTACTAGGATCTTCGGAGTAGGAGCTACTAAGACAGCTTTCTAAGCTGGTTTGGTACTTATGTTTTACCGATGGTAAAGCCAATTTCTCAACAGCTAGTCGTTGCTGTTGGTGGGGTCGTTGTTCTGTAAAAGTAAGAACAAAACGACAATATACCAATGCATGGTCTGAGTCCAAGTACGTGCTACAATAAGAACGACAGTCTTGAATGCAACAACGCCACTTGTAACTAACAACTATGTGGTCTATCTGAGATCAGACCTGATTCGGAGCAGGCGGGCGCCAAGTATAGCAATGACGTGAACGATGTCAAAAACTATTGCTGGCTAAAAATAGCTTATACTCAGCGCACAGCTACAACAATCAGCCACCATTATCTAACCGATGTGACGCTATCCAAAACTTGCCACCTAAACGAGACTCGGAATCATCAAGGCGACCGACCTAAGCATTCATATCTCCCACCAGAACGACTACATCAGGGCCACGTGTCGACTGAAGGAGAGTAGCTAGATTCGAGTAAAACGCGTCTTTGACTCCGACGTCACTACAGTCAGTGGGAGCGTAAGCAGACACAATGAATAAATTCCTGAAAGTCTTGTGTCTAGGGTTGGCCTTAAGGGAACCTGCCAAGTGGACGGTACAAAGTCTACTGTTAACAGGAATCCAATCTACCAATGAGGCTGTGGCCATCATGCTAAGGACTATACCTACTCCAGTCTGACCTGTAACGGCGGTTGTGGAGTCACCCGAAGTGTATAACTAGTATCGAGTAGACAATGCGGGTGCTGTTAGTTCCATACGCTGTTTACTGTCATGGATTCTAGTTTCCGAGATACAGCAGACATCGACATGTAATGAGTCTAACGTTCGTGCAACAGCGGTCTGTTGATCTAATTGTTTTAGAGTACGAACGCCGAAGGCACCTATATTAATTCTCATTCTAGGTCTAAGTAAAGGACAAGGGAGGTATGAAGCTGAATGGCAGGAGACGAAACTTACTGGTTCAATGTTACCACCGTTAGCTACATCTGTTGTGGGACCTGTATAGTAATAATCAGAAATGGAGGTTGGGAGGGGCCTGATAACTAAATTTAATAGGGTAGTGGGGGAGGGGTCAGCAGTAGCATGTTTTCGCCTATCCATCCTCCCGTACGCATCAGATAGGGCGACCCAGTTTATACACCGAGACGGCCGATGCAGTATGGAATTATTGGTGTTGTGAGCATTCATGGTTGTATGGGGGTTATTTCACCTCCAGGACGCCCAGACCTAGACAGGAGAACGATTGGGATCCTAAACCAAAACCTTTGGCTCAAGAGCCTATACCGCAAGGCAACGGGTGGTAGGTAGTGTACTAGAAATGGTACATTTTTCGGAAAAAGATTCCAACTTTCTTCCAACTCCCAACCTGGAGGACCAGGAGATTGGTTTGTCAGATCTCTACCTATTGGCCTGCCTGGCATGACTTACTCTATCGGTGTGGTGGCCACACCGTCCAGTATAGCCCAACAGGCCATCGAGATGCGCAAGCCGTCACACCGCGTCAAGGTCCAGTCTCGAGGTGTTGTAAACGCAATTAGCCACTATATGCTGCTTACCTGGATTCAATCAACACGTTGGATTAGGTGAGTTGGAGGGCATTGTGGACTATGTTTGGTAAGTTTGAATATCCAGGTAAGTTCAATTTAATCAGAATGTTGCATGTGAGTATAAAGGCGAAGGTAAAATCGAGTAGATCGATCTTTGATGATGTGACATTGTCGCTGAAGTGAAGCAAGGTTGTATCCCAGCCTTAACCCTACTTAGTTTGTATTTAACTGTAACACTAACAGTTGCCTTTGAGAACTTTGAGGATAATGTGGGAGTTGAATACCACACAGACGGCCGCTTGGTGAATGTTTGGCGTTTCATACCCCCAAGTCGTCTAAGTGATCGACAATACAAACGCTGTTGTTTGGAAATGATGGTGCACTGCCGGCGAACAGCAAAGATGAAGTCCAACGATTGGCCACGACTTTTGCGACAGCGGCATCCAAATTTGGGCTGGATATCAACACAGGTAAGACAGTTTGTTTCTTTCAACCTTTTTTGGGTTGAGATGTTGTGCCTGCACGTGCGCCTCCGATTGGCACCAATGGAGATGTTGACAGCTTGGTGGATTTTTGCCACTTAGGTAGCCATTTGTTGACAGATCTGTTCGTGGATCGCGAGTTTCGGGCTCGTGTGACGAAGGCTACTACTGCTTTCGGACGTCTTAAAAGATGCATCTGAATAAAACGCAAACCAGGAGGCGTGTCAGTGAAGCCTCTGTGTCCAGCCCGCCGATGCTGGTTAGCCCATTGATAGGTAAGCACGAAAGTAAAACGCTTATCTCTCTGGAAATAAACAGACTCCAATGGTAAGATTTCAATTAGATACAGAAATGTTGAAAATGTAATGCAAGAGGTGGTTCAGTATATGAGTAGATGCTAGTATACTCTAGAGAGGATAAAAGGAAGAATAAAAGTCAAGGTTGGACTGGAGGAAAACAGACAAAACATTCACCATGAAGTGCACCAACAAAGCTGAAGAAAAGGAAAGGTAGGCCATAAACATATAGGCTTCTGAAAATGGAGGTGGGTGAGTTGTCAAACGACGGTGATCATTGGTCGATGTGGACAGGAAAAAATGAGCATACCTGATATAACCTACTTGAGCCTAACATACTCGCTGTCTATTGACCGACAGCATACTGTGAGTACACTGGTGACCTACTAATCCCAAACGGCCAGTGCATTCACGGCCAAACACATCGTAACATCATACAATCATGTCGCCACGACCTATGGCACCGATGGTTCCTTTGCGCAGTGCGCGCTTCTTTTATCGGCCATGCAATCATTGAACTTGCGGACGCCCATCCGGATCATATTTTCGCAGACCGCTCGGTTCGATGTTAAGTCTCTCCAACACCCAAAATCAATGTTACCTGGATAACATCCTGGTATCTCAACTTTTGATCACCAGGATTTCGCCTACCAGATTTCAGTTGTCCGTACAGCAGCTGTTTTGGAACACGGTCATCGCCTATCCGACAAACGTGACCCAGCTAACGAAGGTGACTGAACATCAGTATGGTTTCAATCTCGTTCACGCTCGCCAGCCGCATTACCTCAGTGTTCGGAACCACGTCCGAACACCGAATACCCAGGATGCATCTTAGACACTGCAAAAAAGAATGGTGCATGTTTCGCTGATACAATATCCAAGTTTCACTGCAGTACAGCAGTACAGACAGCACCATTGAGCTTAGTAGCCATCTTCAGGCCATGGTTCTTCCAGACATGTTTTTCAAGACGTTCGCAAGCAACATTAACCATTCGCCACAAGAGCTCGTAACTCGCGGTCCACAGACAGATCTATCGACAAATTGCTACTCAAGTAGCAAAAGTTCATGTGGCTGTCGACGACGTCTCCATCGATGCAATACAAACATATATACACAAACGCAGCACCATCGATCACCAGCAACAACCAAATTGTAATGGCTAAGCACAGGCTCGAGAGCCACAATCATAAAGCCAAAAAGTCTACACAAGATACATATAAAATATACAATATATAAGACATACTATTGTAGAGATAAACAAGTTACAAACACACAAACCCAGACCAAACATGAACAACCATCAAACAGCGGCAAAACACAACACACTGGTATCGTCCACAATGAGCGCACCCGCTTTTCGTCTGGCTACTCCTTTTTGGCCAATCTGACACAGCTGAACTTTCAAAGACGGATGTTCTAGTCAGCATGGTTCATCGGATCAGAACAACACACAAGCCTGACCACCATGCTAAGGTAGTAGAACAATCATACTTAAACGCTGTCATATTCGTTTGTGAAATGCAAGAGTTCTTTCTGGTACAGCAACGTCGTTGTTGGGTGATTAATTAGTAACGCGTTTGTCTTATTAAGATTATCGGAAAGTGTCTTCAGTAATATTGGTTTTCGTGGAAGAAAGCATGATCAGTTTCGATGGCGCGAGAACAATTTTCAAATGGTTGGATCTGTATTAGTTACGTTAGCCGTTGCGCTTCGTTTTGCTCATAAGCTGAAATCGACTAGCCGTGTTGTGGTTGGCCTGCAAACAAGTAAGCATCTACCACAGCCCCAGAATGGGTTGAGAAAGAGTTTTTGCAAACAGTTGGTCCCAGTGATCACCAACGAAGTGGATCTGTTTCCTATGTACGTTTGTCCACTCTGTCCGCTTCACACGAGTAATGACCTGGCAATCGATGTGCTTTGAAAATCCGGAAGCAAACGAGGACGTTGTCCAATTTTCAATGAATATTTAATCATGACATAAGGGTTTCGTTAGAGTAGTCCCATCCTTTCAGTCTATTACCTCTACTTAAGGGCTGTTCATTTCAACCATAATCGAATAGCAACTAGACATCAGTACTGAGGGACTGCTATGGAATGAAGTGGTGATATGAACCTCAATCTATCTAACACGACGTACTAGTACACGTAAGCATACAGCATCTATGCGTTTTGAATGATAAACGGTTAGTGAGTTAGATGAAAATACCAGTTAGGGATTGGTAGCAAGTTTGAAAAACATAATCCCATAGAATGTCACATATTGCAGAAATAATACCCAAGCGACAGCAGATGGAAACGTAAAAAGTTGACCCTGTCAATAGACTTAACTTCGGTTTGGTAAAAGGATGTAAGAGAATAAGCCGAAGATTCATTTATGAACCATAATAATGATGGGAGTAATCAGGCAATACCTGATAGACCATATATGTACTGACTGACAATAATCCCAACGAAACTGGCTATGATGATGACCGAATCAATCGGAACAGACAATACAGCATGTGGCCCAACCACCACCAACAGACACTTGCCAATGAGCTAGTGGAATAGCGACCAACAACTGACCTTGGTGGGCGATTATATCAAATACACCCAGCAGAGAATAACGCACAATTAGACAGAAAATGTGAAGTTGTTTGTTGATAGACCAGCGCCATTCTGTCAAAACGATCACAGGAGAATAATGCCGTAACCAACAACCTTAAGACCGCACTGGGCCAGTGGAAACGGTCGGTAATCAGTACAAATATATATATATGCTTAGTCTTCCCTTGAACAGATCGTAACCGGAGTCCAAGATTGATTTTGATGCTGTTTGAAGAGTTCAACAAAGATTAAAATATTGCATCGAGGTAAACACGGCCGATTGTCTATTGAATTAACAAGGTATCACTTCAACTGAATGAACTTTGAATCGCAAACGATCTAATGAAGCCGAAATCACTCAAACACAATCCTGCTGTAACCTACCCGAAAAGTAATCCTCCCACTCGTAATTATGCTCGTGGCTAGCTGTCGATTCGTAAGCATCCTCGTGCCAGCTGGACCAAAGCGATTCGTCGTGGACTTGAGGTGAGGGGTGTTGTAGATAAGAATCAGCCGGTAACCTTCCCGAGGAACGCGCTTGATGGGACATCGAGGACGTTAGCAGCTGGTGATGAGTGAGGTGGAAAGTTTTGTGGTGACGCGCGAAGTCCATGAAAAGTCAGTCCACTTTAAACATTGGCTAAATCACAAATATGAACTTACGTTTGACACAACCGCAGCACGCAGTTAACTGATAATATGACACACTACAAGAGCTTAAAAAATGATCCCTGAAACGGCGAAAGCAGTCAATTTAATTTCATTTACGTTCCTATCTCAAGCACACCCTTCTGAACCGAAACAAGCGTCACTAAAATGTCCTTGACGTGTCCTATCAGAAGGCGTAGAATGAAATATTCAAAATGCGATTTCCTGTTCAAAGATGCGTGAGCAACCAATGCATATCTGGTTCGAAATCACGGAAAATTCATCTCTCTTCTGAATTAAAATGAATATGCTACGTAACACATTGCAAGGCGGTTGATAAAGAGACCGATAACATGCTGGAAAACGCATTAGAATCGGCTCAGAATATTGGGATATAGGTGTGATGATGCGTACTGTTGAACAAAAAGGGTTGGGGCGGAATCATCACTGTGGAGTTTGCACGGACGTAACATGAAAAGGACATGGCTGTCTCTATACGCACCCGCTTCTCACTGCCCTTGAAAAGCATCGGTTATTTGACCAAACAATTCTATCCCAGCCGACTGAGCACTGAGCACCATATATCCACTACCGTGAGCGGTATAACGACAAAATGAACAGTGAAATCGCTAGAAACTTGTTAAGAATAGGGTATTTTTTTTATTTGTATACATCATTACCGTGTTGATCAGCACTTGGTGAGGAATGCTGCATCGAATTTCTCATACGGGTTGCCGATATGCTCCATAGCGTGTTTTTTTTTCAGTTATCGTCATAGGCTCGAAAGTGTTATGCAATCCATAATGACACTGTAGGTGTCCTTGTTCAATTTATTCTTCTCAGAAAATTGGTTGATGCTAGAAGCTATAATCACATTGAAGAGTTAAAGAAGAACTCGAACGGTCCTCAATCCTGTGATCGTGCAGTGTGGTTTACAATGAGAGCTTGCCGACAGAACCCAATCGTGATCTTCAGTAGTTTTATAATGCTTCAAAATTTTTACTACAGGTACGGTGAATACACAAAAGGGTTTCGTCAACAAAACTTTGGAACTTTTGATCGACAACAACAACTGCCCACGTTATTTAAATTGGATGAATACGTACGTTGATTCATTCATGTAAAAATGAAGTGATTTTAGAAGGAAAGCAATGTGCCCTAATGTCTAATCCGCGTCGAGTAAGTGACATCGACTTTGCCAGTTCATTTTTTGTCTAACCAGATATGACGACCATATGCAAACAAATTATTTTGTCTTCAGTCATATCAACAAACCATGTGTAATGCTTTAATTACATCAGGCCTTGAAATGGACGTTTTCGTCGGACAATCACGTAGTCCACGAATGATGCGACAACCGAATCCGCACTGATGAACCCAGTCAACAAGAAACTTTGTAGACGGTATCTTGTCATACTCCGACAAATGGTGATACAATTCGAAACAGGAACATGGTGAGGTGAGGTAGCGACAGTTTTTATCAAGTATCATCGAAGTCTGTCCTAGTGAGAATCAAAACCCCGACGACTGTTGCTATTTTCCGATATCAACTTTTATCACGGCACATCCATGTAGGCAGTATGCATCTGTTAACATGGTAAACAATCTACCGCTTAGAGTGTAGTTTGTTTGTTCTTGTGTGCTGCAACTAATGTTCACTTACCTAGTGTTCATTCGCACAGATAAAACAGAGACAATCGCCCATGCCGAATTTGGAGTGAGATCACTGCTACTAAATCCACCGGACAATAGGGACCTATTCCCGGTTACGTGATCGATCAACCGGACAAAAATGACAACATAACAAAAACCCGGACCAATGTGCCCTTCCATGTCCTGCGAAGAAACGCACACAGTGAAACCAAGCATACGACAATGAGCATTTGTCTACTAAGTTTGCTGACCTAAGGTTTAGAATTTCCGGAATCCCGCACCGACTAACTGATGAAAGCAGTTCTTGTCAAACCTAGTCACAACGTCGACCAAAATATAAAAAATCTCATAGGGAACCATAATTTTAACTAAAGGTTAAAAGATACTTTTTTTGGCTACTTAACAATTCCAGAATTAAAGCGTGGTCAACATGATCATGTGCAACAACGCACGATTTTGTCATTCGAAAAGTTGGGGGTTTATCCACTGGAACAATCATTTTTCGTAATATGTAATCAGGATAGAGTTGTACCATAGTTAGAGCTGTCTTGCTGATGATGCCTTGCTTTCACTTACAGCCCGATTGTTTGTTTTCAAGGTGTAGACACCTTGATACTGAATGTGTGATTATAGACGTAGCTATTCTTATCAGCCAGGTCTCTTCTTCTCCTCCTCTCTTTTCGTCTGTCTTCCTGTACATTGTTTACTTTTTACCATTCACCGTTTTGTAGCCGTTAATCATCTGTGGGAACCGCTGATATACTGCTGCCTACAGCGACTATAATGATGATGGTGACAGTTAGATTATACAGGTGAACACAAACATAAAGCAAAAAGCCAACCCATTCGATAAAGATGTCCGTAGTTCAGGAAGGGGATGAATAACGTACAGTCGTGGTTGGATCACTAGATCTGAGTCGACAACCTTTGTAGGTCAGCCGAGTGGTTTGACTGACCGCATAACTCAATATTCGTATCACCGGACCTGTGCCTACTAGCGGATCACTGCGATAATAGCCATACAGACCACGGCTCAAATGATGGTAGTTTGACCAAGCAATTGATCAATTCATATGACAGTCCTCTCTGCCGGATATGACGTTGCAACGATAGATCAATTTGTTTTTTACTACTGCGTAATTGACAGTAGTCGAATTATGTGTTCCAAAACACTCCTACCGCCGTTGAAGTGCATGTAACGGCAGATCGCCGTACGAACCATAACAGTTGAAGCTCAAAAACTGAATTCGGTGGCACTCAACCACAGTCACTCATGTTTTCGTAATAGTTGCATGTTACTGCACTTAAAATATTGCACGGCGATGAGTACGATGGCGCGAAAGAAAATCGATATCTGTACAGACTATTCAGAACCCTGTTATCCTCGAGTCGTTGGAGAGTATTAGGAAATTGATTGGTTAATCCTCCAGCTTAGTGGGCATGTTAAAGACCGAATGCGGATTACTCCGAACTGGTGTAGGGTTACAAGAGAAGTAAAGGAGGCATAAATAACGGTAACCAGGTTGTGGGATAAAAGTGAACGATATGAAATACAAACGGTTAGTTACAAAAGCATGTGGTTAGAATAATAACAGGAACACAGCAGGTATCACTCTCATAGACAACCAGCTCAATCACGACGTTGGTCTGTAAAGGCCTACGCTGTGGCATTCATCATACACAGATGAGTGAGTAATCAGTAAGTCTCATTACAACAGTCAAATTTTAATGTTGCAATAGTCAATCATGTGAAGCATGCATGACAACCAAAGGTAGACCACATGCATCAAGTCGATTGAGTCGATTATTATGAATACTATATTAGTGCATATCATGTCGAATGGTGGACTGACGCGGTAACTCGGTTGAGTTTCCCTGCGTATGAGTGCCAGGGAAGTCACCAGTTCCAAGAAAATATTCTGTGACAAAGACTAACAAAGTACACTTCTGAGTGACCTTTACCGTTGCCATGGTCATGTATTTCTCCGGTCTTCACAAGAGTCATCAGCCATCGCGATAGCTGTTGTTGTCATCCCGACTACACGCCTAGACTTTTGTCTGATCCATTCTTCCGACCCTGCTTTGATGCTAGTCAAGAACCCTTTAAATATGAACAGGTTTATGACCACGTTATCCTCGGGCTGAGCGACAGAAAGAGGCTCTGTTTGAAGGCCAGACTTTTCTTAGTGTTCATGCGGTACCCTCAGGTAGATGGGAAGAGACTAACAGACCGCGTATACTCAGTAGTCTATCGTTCTCTACAGTTATCCGCCGTTTCATTGACCGTTATTCCGTTCCGTTTACACGCTCGTAGGCCGTAGATCCAATTACAACAATGGATAAAAAACAACATTCTTGAAATTTAAAAGCATTAATGAATCATACAACTACGTTACCATACTATCAGCGCCTTCTGTTATTTACCGGCGCAGCGTTCACCGAAGACTATCAAGGGCACAACCTAATTACAAACGAAACTCTCGTGACATAAAAATCATCGAAACACATTCAACTCAAACTTAACACTGGCACCATTATGTTAGCGGTAGAATACACGTCAATACAAGCGTGACAAGAAATCGGTCAATTCTCTAACAGACTTTAACCACACAAATGTAAACAAGTAACAGTCGAACACCAACTTCATCTCCTTCTCGTCTTTCTTTCGATGAAGCCTCATTCCAAAGCGATTGCAACAATTCAGTAGGCTTTTGTCCACGTTTATTTGTTATCGTCAAACCGTCCGGATCGTCTGTCAGAAGCAAACGAAGAACTTTGCAACCTTTGTAGGAAAAGATAGAAATAGAGAAGAAGCAAAGCAATTCGTCTGAATAACATCAGTAAAAGAAAGCAGCATTAAAATGAACAATTAAACTGGAAACCAGAGAAGCCCGTTGTGGGGATCAAAGTGTGTGAACTCACACGTAATGTAAGGAATTGCAGTCAAATCAGCATTTTTTCCCGAATTTGATCTATTTTTCGATTTATGACATGCCTTTAGAAACAGTAAGGCTGCATTATTACCACTTTTGTCTTTTGCACCCGTTGGAACACCCAGATCAAGAAGGTATCTGGAATAAAGATTGGAAAATTGATCACAATAAAGTTCACAAACTTTATCAAGATCTTTGCCGGACTGTCGGGCTATACTGGTCACGGTCACAAGTGACAGCATGTTAACAACTTATGAGATACTATCTTAAACATACATATCATAATTAAGTTAATTGCTATCTCCACACAGGGCGGTTTAGTAATCCGAAACCACGATATTCGTATGTCATTTAAACGGTCTTGTGTAGATAGATGATTGTTAAGTCTTCTGATTTGACTTGAGAGTAACCAGTGGGAAAAGGTTTCCAATTCGGCTACCTCAAGACGGAAAATCCAAACTCGCCCAAACGTTCTTTTATTTCCTTGTTGAGATAAATCACATACAGGGTATTTCCTGGGCGTTTACAACAAATCCATTCAGAGGGACTTTTAAGAATGAAGGCATTAATCGCTTTCTTGGGAACAGGCAGCAATTTCGTAAAGCACAACGCTCGTGTGAGATAAGTTCACGGTCATGCAATTGAACATAACCCAGTGAATAAAACTTATCATGACAACGCCAATGTGATTGTTGCTACAACGGCCAACGACATCTGTACTTTCATTCAGTCTCTCATTCGTTGGTATACAGAGTGCATGACTCAACAAGCGCCTCAGTTACCGGTCGTGAACTTATGTATTTCCCAAGCACACGCCAACGAACTGTCGCGTTGCTCACAAATTCAACCCATATGATACAGGCTAGCGGATGCAGACAAAAGTGATCGAATACCGAGAGGACCTTTCGCACGAATTGGCTAAGTATCTGCTTTTAGCAGAGTCTTTGCGACGTCACAGGTGATGGAACCTGACGAATGCATTACGTGATTTTGCTATTCTCGTGAAAACCTCGTCAGCAATATTACAGGCTGAGGAGACGACATCAGCTAGATGGGTGAAACCATCGACAATCTCTAGCGTCCTGCCAGCAATAACGAGGACAAAGTCAGTGCCGACCTGATTTTGTAACAATACTTAAACGAGCAAAGTGCGCAATACCATAAAGACCAACCGGTTCAGCATGGTCTGTATAAGAACTAAGTAAACCAATGTATACTCAGTATCAATCAGCTTACTACCTAGTACGACTTCCGCTCCGAGATCCCCGGAACCTCTGAGTGCTCCTTTAGCAATATCGTCCGTAACGAAGTTAAATAGGAAGGGAGAGATCAGACTTCCTTGCCGAATACCACATGACGTGCAGAACACTTGAGATAATTGTCTATAAACACGCATTCTGAGTTGACAGCGGATATACAACGAGATCAATAAATCGACATATGTCACTGGGACTCCTATGTGATGAAGACAGTCCAAGAGAGCGTACCTGACAACCGAGCTAAAGTAGTTCATAGGTCCAAGAATATCACGAACGTCAGCTAAGAAAAAGAGTGACGATGCTCGAGTGGTTGGCGCAATGTGAAAATCTAATCGATACATCCGCGACCAGGTCAGAAACCTGCCTGTTCCCCTCTTATAATATGGTTCTCTCTGTGTGCACCGGCCTAACAGCCGATACTTCTTTCAATCGCACTTTAGATCACAAAAAAGAATCAAAATCTTAACATAAGTTCATTTCGCGCAATCAGTTGCGTATAAACCTCAACACACACAAAATGAACACACGCACATTAGAATTAGACGCACACGAACAAACATCCTCAGGTTCAGTGTAGCGGAACATAGGTCAAATGTGCTTAGAGTGAACTACACCAAAAAGAATGCGTGCACACATATGCACATACACGTACTTCACTACCTCAATGTGACCAGCCTTCGCGGCGACATGAAGAAGCGAACGCCGTTTCTGATCTCGTAGATTACGGAAATCGTGAACACTGCACTCTGAAGATGATGATGTCTGTCCGGTGAGATCTCGACCCTCGTTCAGTAAGACTTGTCTCAAACATTCGAGATCAGTCAAGTTCCCTGATCGAGCGAACTTGAATAGCATGGTGCGACACAGGTCATTAGATAACCTGTCCGGTGATTTTTCAGCCGAGTGAGTGCGATGTCGCTTGCGTGGCAAATGTGACATTCTAAAAGTGGGAATCAGAAAGAATCAACAAGAATGCGGAAATCGAAGAGACAGTTAATTAAAACTGATTGGATGAAACGGTACAAACAGAGACGGTAAGGTACACAAGTGTATCGTAGAGGATGGCCAAAGACAACCAGGTGCAAGATGAGACACGGGACGACAAAGTTTGAAATAGATACAAGAACGTTGCTGCTCAACAATGAAGTAACACTGGGTTTCAGATGATTGCAGAATAAAAATGTCTGTGTTAAGCGATGATACACTGGAAGTCATTCAATCTGACTACTTAAACACAGGCAATCGAGATATTTACACACGTGACATGAGTGACACGTGAATACCCTACTTAGTCAAACCATACAAGGAGCCGCTCTCGAGAAATTAAACGTGTTTACGTCTCTGACAGCAAATCCCACAAATAGACCATTTCCAAAGAACACTATTTAATCTTTATTCAAACTATACGTAGGACCGCCCATCTCCCTTCTGAAATTCATACATTACACAAACACAAACGAGGATGGTGAATGATCGGTCGCTGAAATTGCACTCAACGTCCAGTCGAAGCGCTATGGTCAATCTATCATGTAGTTCACACACCCAGCCATCCACACATCAGTCGCAGAGTGCGGTCACTACTCAACATTGTGGGATGGATCGTTTTCATGCATGCATAATGGGCTGACCGTGTCAAGCCGACCAAAGGGAGGGAACAGTATGGGTGATAGAACTATCAACTCCTTTATTCGTGTTTCATGTTGGCAACGTGAATTCCTTTCTGGCTCTACATCCGTGTGCAAACATTCCTAGCATAGCATTTAGCAACAGTTTGTTCAGTATGATACAATCATCAACTGTGTTGAAGAGCAATTGTTTCCATTCAGTATGTTGTCGAAATAAGTCGTTATTTCCTTCCGACACAAACAAGCTCATCTTGCTCACCGAGTGAAATTGGGCTGTCTTCAATCACTGGAGCTTCCTCCTCATTGATCTCTTTCAGTATGTTTGATGAAAGGGATATATATGGCATTTGTATTGTCCTTCATTAAACGTAAACTTGTACTTAATCAGTGCAACCAATGGGCAAGATTTGATAGTGTTTCTCTACTGAAATTGTGAGAAATGAATGTTACTTGGTCTGAAAATTTTACGCTGAAATCGTTGAACATTTTACTGGATCAGCAAACAAGATAGCGGATCAGGTTTCGAAAAAATGGCCATATAATTGGTATATAGGTATATATATAACGTGGTTAAAGTGCCACAATATGGGAAAAAGTGATGTGTAAGGTGGAGGAGGGAACAAATGAGGAATAAAGAAGAAAACGTTACAACGGTGCACACAGAGAAC
This sequence comes from Paragonimus heterotremus, assembly GCA_013368495.1. Taxonomy (NCBI): domain Eukaryota; kingdom Metazoa; phylum Platyhelminthes; class Trematoda; order Plagiorchiida; family Troglotrematidae; genus Paragonimus; species Paragonimus heterotremus. The sequence goes on along the minus strand of LUCH01001236.1, from coordinate 92,935 downwards.
CGCAACATGAACATCACTAACTTCTGTTCTTCCTTATATCAGACAGCGTCCTCAAACAAAAGTGTTCAGTGGTTTTCGGATCCCAGCCAGACAGCCCGCAAAGCCCTACTGAAGCAAGCTTCCAAAAAAGAGCCTTCATATTACGAACCCAAGTCACGCGTTAATCACCAGACTACCGCTTTCAGCCTAACCGACCACTCGTAGAGAAGGCACGGTGTGACTGCAGGTGGGTTGTTATTCAGAAGATGTGACCAAGCCAACGAAGTTTGTGAGACAAGATCACTATGCTTAAGGGTCGACAGAGTTTATCCGTTTCGCAGACACGTCGGCGAACTTCGTCACTGCTGACACGGTGCCCACACTACACGCCATTAATGCTTCGGATACATCGGTGAACGGAAACGCACACTATGAACATTCTTTGCGCCAACCGACCTGGCGTCGGAATCGTACAGTAAGATTACTCTAACGGTGACCTTATACACTGGCCCTTTCTCAGAAAGGCTGGGATCATGCTGACGTCGCACACGGCGTAAGCTGGCAAACACCATCCGAGCTTTTGCTATGCGATTTATAATCTCATCAGGCATTCCACCAGCGCTGACAGAGCTCCCAAGGTATATGAAATCCACAACTACCTCCAAGGGCCCACCACCAATGGTAGGGGTATGCATCCATCCACTTAATAAATTCAACAACTATACCAAATTGACGAACTAAGGCCTCCAATCTGTCTGATATGTTCTGGATACCCTGTAAGCCATTACAGATTAGGGCGTTGACGTCTTCATACTCTAGATCTCGAAGTCCAGCGCTGGTAGCAACTCTACACCATCATATTCTCAGTCTCTAGGATCGCGTCTACTGCGAAGTTGAATAAGGGGAAGGTTAGAAAATCATGTCACACCCCAAGTGAGATGTGAAAGGTCGACTATACGTCGTCATAAGCTCTAACCACATCTGAGGTATGATAACAGATTGCTTGCAAGAGGTCAAGAAGGTCCAGTGGTCGCACAGTGACCCAGGAGTTGGCATCTGAAAGAGTAGTACCGAGACAGTACCGCACTTATGCACTTCATGCCATACATGTGTCTAATGCAACTACAATATTGTCTGATGGATGAGGAACTGGACTAGGGGAAAGCACACACTTCATCCAGTTACGTGACAGATTGATGAAGGCATATACGTTAGCGCGTGAAAACGTAATGCGCCTGCTTCTCCGCCAGGTTATGTACGTTAATTTGTAGTTGACGGCAAAGTGGCTTCTCACCAAAACGCAAAGCAAACTTGGCACTTAAAGGTTCATGATCAGAATCTACGCTGGTACTCTAGATTGATTTGTAGTCTTGGATACAGCCACGACACCGATAACTGACGATCATGTAGTCGATCTATATCCACGATGGGCTCGATGATGGAGGTCGCCAGGTGGCGGATTGACGCGTAGAACGTCGAAAATTAGTGCTTTCCAGAAACAGACCGTTATCACCACCGAGCTGCAACAAAGGTTCACCGCTGCATGTTCGACGAGTACTCTAGGAGTGCGGATCACTTAAATCGCGTTCAACAGCGTATAGTCTGTCTATTTGAACATTCAATCTTCAGACAACAGAACAATGTCCAAGTGCCGCGCGGTGTGTAGATGGTTAGTGAGCTGGTGATAAAAATAATCTTAGACTGCGTCCGCACTACAGTTTGTGGGGACGTATTACTACAACAAACGTTTGTGAAGAGCGCCCGCTGATGCTGTAACCGTACGTTCGAACATGATAGCACAGGAATCCAGTCAAGTAGCGCCTTCTTTGTGTATGTGCCTAGGGAAATTCCAATAACGGCTTGGTTAGTGGCTTGAGCCGCAGGGTCTCCAGACAAGCGCACATGATAATGTGATGTAGACGTGTCCGCAATTGGTCATACGAAAAACTCGATAGCCAGCGAGAGAAAGTGATACGAAACAACATTTAACTCATCACTTTTAGTGTGACTACAACATTCTCACAGTACAGCAAGATCTCAAACACGAGAGCCATATAGTCTCCAATGCGTTTCACGTGAGTAGTTTCCAGATGACCGAAGCACCGTGAGTATGTTCATATACATGGCCAACACACCTATGCATTTAAGTGAGAGGAAAAGTGTACACCAACCCACCGAATCGAACGCGCCTTCGTGAAATACGGTAATTGTTCGTCTGCGGTACATATGATGCTGATCCAGAATGTGGTGAAGGATAAAAATTTCATCAACACATTCACGTTCAGGGCGAAACCCTGCCTGTTCTTCCCTAATATCTATCTCTCGAACTGCAATGAGTCGACGAAATATAATTGATGCCAGAACCTTAGTGATGACTGAGCCAAGCTAATCCAAGTATGGTTTCCACAACAGCACATGGGTCCTTTCTAAACTATGGACACTACAATCGAATGACCACAGCAAAGACCGATAGTCTCCGTCATCCACACAAGTCCGAACAAATGAATCAAGACCTTCACAAACGCCTCCTCACTATTTCTGGAAAGTGGCGGCACAAGACCATCTGGGCCAGCAGCCCTAAAACGTTTAGGACCGAAATACAAATGCGGACCTCATTTTTGGTGGATACACCTAAATCTACCAACCAGCGTACTACATCAAAAGTTTGCGGCGGTAAAACAGTAGAAGCAAAAGGCCGGCTAAAGTGACTTCAAAAGTGTTCCATTCAGCTCTCCAACCATTGAGTGTTACTAGGAATGAGTGTGCCATCTTCCTCGTTGACTACTTCAATGAGAGACGTTCGCCTTAGACCAGTGGCACGGATGAGCTTGAAAAGTCTGTCGGTGTTTCCTGAGACAAAAAAGGTTTCAAGCTCCTTAACATTTTCCATCAGCCAAGCCTTACGATCAACAATTAGACTATGCTTCAGCTTCCTACAGATATCTCTACTAAAACTGTTACATGAACTGACAAGATATATGTAGCATCTGGAATCTAACAGTTCCAACGATTTTTCTTAACTGCAATGCTTCCTCAATTCACGAACTAGGGCACCAGATATTACCGTGAGATATACCTGTGAGATCTCGGTCCAGCAGTTCTGAGGATCTTCGGCGTGAAAATTGTTAAGGCTGCTTTCCAAGCTGGCTTAAGACTTATACTTTACCGACGGCATAACCAGTTTCTCAACAGCTAGTCACTGTTTTCCATGCGGTCATTGCCGAAACAAAACGACAACGTACCAACACATGATCTGAATCAAAACATGTGCCACAATAAGAACGATGGCCTTAAATGGAACCCCACCACTTGTAAATAACACTTATTTGGTATATCTAAGACCAGGCCTGATTCGGAGAAAGAGGACGCCAAGTATAAGTGATTCGCACAACGTCTAAAACCAGTGCTGGCTAAAAGTAGCTAGTGCTCACACCTGTCACTATTGCCCGTCATTATTCCAGAGATGTGAAGCTATCCCAAACTTGCCACCTAAACCAGACTCGGTTTCACCAACGCGGCCGACCTGGGCGCTCGTATCTGCAGTCAGAGCGACCATATCAGAACCATGTGTCGTACGAACGAGAGCGGCCAGATCCCAGTGAAAGGTGTTCTTGACACTGACGTCAATACAGTCAGTTAGAGCATAAACAGACAATGAAAAGATTTCCGGAAGTTTTCCGTCTAGAGCTGATTTTAACAGAATCCACCAAATGCACGGCACAAAGTCTACTATTAACAGGAATTCAATCTACTAATGAGGCTGCGGCCGTCGTACTGAAGACTACACCTACTCCAACTTAACCGGTAGCGGCAGTCGTGGGGTTACCCGAAGTGTATAACCAACATCGGATAAACAGTACAGGTATTTTAGAAGAGATCCATTTGCGAAAAATCTGGGCTCCGGCTGGATTCGAACCAGCGGCAGAAACACCATGCCACGCTGGGAGTTCAGAAATGTTACATTTTGACTTAGTTACCCACCCAACCAACTGTGTCATATGGAATCCACCAAATGATCCAGCCGATTGATTGCCCAAGCAGGATTTCTCGATCAGTTCACGCTGGAATCCACGAACGCCACCGATGAGCGTTGATATTAAATTATTGATAAGTAGTTTGGCAGATTTGATAATTTTCTGTCGCTGGTTCGAATCCAGCCGAATTCCAGATTTTTCGTGAATGGATCTCTTTTAAATTATCAAATCTGCCAAACTACTTATCGGTAATTTAATATAAAGGCTCATCGGTGGCGTTCGTGGATTCCAGCGTGAACTGTTCGAAAAATCCTGCTTGGGCAATCAATCGGCTGGATCATTTGGTGGATTCCATATGACACAGTTGGTTGGGTGGACAACTAGGTCAGATTGCGAAATTTCTGAGCTTCCGGCGTGGCTTCGTAGCTCAGCTGGTAGAGCGCTTGCCACGTTTGGGCATGTTGTTTCTGTCGCTGGTTCGAATCCAGCCGGAGTCCAGATTTTTTGCAAATGGATCTCTTTTAAATTATCAAATCTGCCAAACTACTTATCAGTACAGGTATTGATAGTTTCATATGTTAACTATTGCCATGGATTCCAGTCTCTGAAATGCAACGAGTGTTGACAATCAACGGATCTAACGTTCGAGCGAGAGTGGACTGTTGAACTATCTGTTTTAGAGTGCGAACGTTGAAAGCACCTATATTAATTCGCATTCTAGGTATAATCAAGGGACGAAAGAGGTTTGAGGCTGAGTGGTAAGCGATGGAACGTACCGATACAGTGTTACTACGATTAGCTACATCTGTTGTGGGACCTGCAAAGTGATCACTAGAGATGAGGTTGGGGGGACCTGAGAGCTAAATTTAATAAGACACTGGGGAGCGGTCAGGAGTAGCATGTTTTCGTTTATCCACCCTGTCGTACGCATCAGATAGGGCGACCCGGTTTATACTGCGAGACAGTCGATGCAGTATGAAATTAACAGCGTTATGAGTGAACATGGTTGTGTGTGGGTTGGGATACTGTCAGGACGCCCAGACCTAGAAAGGAGAACGATTAGGATTCTCAACCAAAGCCTTTGGCTCAAAAGTCTGTACCGCAAGGCACCGAGTGCGTGACAGTGTGCCAAAACTTTTTTTTCTCTCCCGGAAAAAGACGCTAATTTTCTTCTAAACCCTAACCCGGAGGACCAAGAGATTGCGATTTGTTAGACCTTTACCTGCCTGATATGAGCGACGTTGTTGGTGTGATCGCCACACCGTCCAGTTTAGCTCAAGTCATGGATATGCGCAAGCCGTCACATCAATTGTTATGACGAGGATAGTGCACGCCCAGAGACCGATATTTTGCAACCAACATTCGGTTCATTTTTCCTAGGTGCAATAAACAACATCCCGTTAGTCAATGTCCGTTGTCATGATTGCAGAGAGAAAACAGAATTATAATTAAGAAGTCAACAAATCATCACATCTGGTAGACGTAAATTTGAGGTATCACCCTTCATGGCCGGAAGTATCATACTGTCACATTGTCGGTGACAGTTTATGGGGTTACTTGACGGTATAGTGCATAAGTAACCAAATTAGATCCATGCACTAAGTGTAGGATGACTCTCATCTACTGCTCGCACGCTACGGTAGCTGAGTTGGGTGATTGTTTGTAAGACGGTGAAGTGCTCGGCTAGTTTCCGGCAGATTGAACTGAGAAGAGTGTGACACAACATGGCCAGTCAGACAAGCAGGCACACCTGCGCAGGGCTCACAAATCCGACTTATCTTCGGTGAAATAACAGTATCGATTCTAAACAGTCATCACAAGCATCCACAGGTAACGTCTGTACAATCCCATAAAAGTCAGTTTGCGAACAACCATGATATTTATAAGGAATGCGTTACGTCCCTCATACCGCCCCACCCAGTGCGATCAGTACTCACAGGCGTCAACATGTTATCCTGGTTCGTAATCACTTAACAAAAACCCGTATGGTGTGAATGTTCTGTGTCGATACAAACCAAACGGATATGTTGTTAATCAGGATGAAGTAAGTTCCCAGAGAAAAAACCCCTCAATCTGGACAACATTTTTGAACGAACTGCCCACGCCGATTTCGATAACGCAACAAGTCGGTTTCATCAAGGATGAAATGGTCAAATAAGACATTGACAGAAAGTGGTACGACACGGCTCAGTGACGAGGCCAAAAAACTGAGAGGTGACAAGCGACGCTTATGGTTTCCGTAGCATGATTATAAAACGTCACGTCAGAGTACATAAGAGGCGCGACAAACCTAACACAGCATGAAATGTCTTAAATTCTATGGAAAAATTGTTAGGTTTAGATCAGTCTTCTGGTGACTTGTGAATCTGATTCATTTATGAATGCAGCTTTTTATCGCTCATCGCATGATAAAAAAACTAATGTATTGGCAAAATCCGTTAGGGAAATAGTGTACCTTTACTTCGCCCATTTGCTGGGTCCCCAGTCCAGCATTGTCTTTCAAGGGCTCAGTTACAGAAGCGTGTGGTGAACACCAGGGTTCATCGTTCGTGGGCCGTGGTGGCCCAAACGCTGGGTCGATAGTGCAGAGTGATTTGGCCAGAAATGCGCGTACGCCTTCATTCTGCCCACAGTCACCTAACTTGGCTCTGGTTTAAGCAGTGTGTTGGGGCCGTTTACTCATTCGACTCGGTCAGGAGGCTTGCCCATTAAGTAAACCCTATGGTTCGGACTCTGAATTTTGTCGCCGGTACATAGATCCGGAACGTATTGTGGACAAGGACAAGGTTACGGGTGTACTGGCATGTCATGAGTGGTGAATCATGTAAACGGGCTCGCCGTACACGCTCTTTGCGTGCGCTCACGTAACAGGACAAAAATTACAGTACAGATGTGTTAGAAATAGCCAGTGAAGTTCGCTTTAAATGGATTTCATCGTTTGCTTGCAGACCACCACAACCCTACCCCCTTGAACATCACAGCTACCATGTACGGTCATTGTGGCTGATTCGTTCTGTTCGGAATGCTTGTTACGGTTATTTCCTTCCGTACATATTAAGCGCCTCTGTAGTTTAGTTTTTGCCTCGTTCCCAATGAACGTTGATGACCATGGCTTCCGCTTTTCAAGTTGGGAACCAGGCCATTCGATCGAGTGCACGTTTGTAGTGAAATCAATGCAATAAAATGATAGCTGTCGGAAACAACACGACTGATCATGACTGGGTGTTAACGAAGGGCAAAAGAGCACCCACATGTTTGACAGTGCCGTGGGATACAAATCAGGCAGGTATAATTGTGCTTGTCGACCTACGAAGTGTGGGCAATTTAGAACAACTGGTAAAAGGTTGTGGGTTGACATTTAAACCATGTGTGTAAGGCAGCTCGCCTTAACACGGGATTGAAGATCGTTGTTCAATACAAGTTAATGAAAACCAGATCAGGAACAACCGTCAACGAAAGAGAACGTACGGGTGCTTATACCGAACAAAAAGGCAGATTCATCCGATCGGCACCGAACAGAGCCCGTAGGGTTTCAGAACTTCAATCGTCGCTTGAGTTATACATGGTAACTGGGAACATACAACACACTCCACAGAAAACCATTTTACAGAATTACTGGAAGATGAAGAAAGTATCCTCGTTCTCTAACTCAGCATTAAATTTAACGGTGCTTAGAGATGAACGAATATTAAGTTTCCTGAAATAAACAGGGAGATGTTGTGATGTTAAATGACGAGAAAAAGTGAAGTGTGGAAGGGCCACCTATTCGGAGATGGACTGAAAATAACTGCGATAGGACGAACGGAGTTAGTGACAGATCATCCGTGATGGACTGCTGAGCATTTTCAGTGCACTGACGAATTCAGTCGAAATCCTGATGTTTCACAATGGAATCTCTTCTAAACTCCGTGTTATCAAATGTTCCACCTTTTGTTTGTCAAGATTAGATCACACAGCTGTATTGTTGTGGGTGACCAGGTCGAAGGTGTGAGTATTCCAACATCCGGTAGAATACATCAACGTGGCAATGAGAGAGATCCAATAGCCCGTAGCCAGCGGACAACGTGGGTGACCGGACGAGCCATCGCCCGACGAAGTCGGATCAACGGACGAGAAATGGCAAGCAAAAACCCACAATAGAAAGCATTAGCCACACGAACAAAACTAGGCAGAAGTGCACATGACGTGCAGGTGAAAACTGGGGCTGCGTTGTGGACTGTCATTCCGGTTCACAAACGCGGGCGCACGTGTGACGTGAGAATGTGTGAGCTGGAGATGAAAGATTGTGTTCTACTGAACGATTTTTTGCTACAGTATCACATAAAATGTCTTCACCAAGTCTTACCTATCTATGTCTCACCGCTCATAATGTATATCGGATGTCCCAGTAGGGACCCTATTCCAAGCGGTTTCACAAGTATCCCGCCCGCACATTAACTAAACGTATGATATTCATTACTTGTTCTGACACACCTGATTACATGTAACGATCAAGACGCCTACAACCGCAAAGTGACCATAGAATTTGGGTTTCGAGAAGCGGATCTGTTTATCTTTGGCTGCTCACCGAATTATCCAGAGATTACATGATGGCCGTCTCCTCATTCCGAGACACGGCTGTGAATGCTGAGCTGATTGCGAACGGTCTATTTTTTTCCGTTCATCATCTTTGTTCTGACGCACACTGACACGTGTTCTGTCACAATCTAAGTGTCCTAAGCTGACAAGCAGGTAGCTGTTTCACGCAGAACGGTGAAAGTAGGCGGTAGGAACGCACTCACGGTTGTACGATTTTGCTATGCAACTTTGATGGAAGGACATGCAGAGATTGTTGAAATGGAACTCCGGAACAGAAATCAAGGTAATCAAATCGGCCACAGTCCAAACGAAACCTACTGGCGATTTTACAACGTACAAGCTTGAAACTGCAAATCATCATCTACTTAACCGCTTGTATTCCCTCAACGTTGTGTTAATTGGCGCGATCTGAATGATGGACATTGTTTGGAAACCTGTTTTGTCAGAAAGAACCTATAAACAATATTGGTGAGGACGGACTATTCTGCCTATTCCTAACTTCCTCAAATAAACACTCTCTTTCGATACGCGCAGCCACTGCACATTCTGGCAGACTGCGCAATGTCCATGTTTAGTTATCTCCCCAATTGAATGTAAAATCTCCGTAGATGGACAACGGCCAGAAATTTCACAGCATTCCGTAATTCATAACAGTCCATCTATCTCTCGTTTACGTTCCCAATTTATAGCCGATGGAATCAATCTAACAGGTAGTACAATCAGTAAAGCATCTGGAAAAAAGGACAAAAAGACGGCTCCCATATCCAACACAACACTGAACAAAAATCGTACCATGCTGTTCAAAAATCTCGGATAACTCAGGAACATGAACAAAATCACTATCAGTAGAAATAACAAGCTGTATCTGTTCAATCAGGTGCATTCGGAGAATGGGCGTAAAGACGCCTTTTACAAGGAAATATGCAATCAGAGAGTTCTTTAGTTGCCAAAACTAGATGCTGTCACTATGACTCGTAAAACAACATATCTTCAGGATTTAATCCACACAAACACCTTAAAGGTTTACATGCTTAACGTTACGTATTCACTGAGCAGCAAGTTGTTCAATAAGGCACAATATTTATTCTCCAACCCAAACATTCCCACGCCACACGCGCGCTCGCATTTATGAACCGCAGGACTTGGTTCGCACTCTCTGCGTTCAAACATCAAGAAGTCACCTCCGTCCCGATACAAGCATTGTAGCGCTTGACACTTTAATCGTGAATGTCCTCTCAGACGGCACCGCTGCTCTAGGTGTGGTCAACTGGGGCACAACGACGACTTCTGTTAAACCCAGCACATTGACAGTGGTTCCTCTACCTCCAAATCGTGATACAAGCCCAATTTCAATTCGAGGCTCGGATCCAAACCGGTCGGCAGATCCCTGAGCCTGCTGACCACCTTCTAATTCAACGTTGCCGGTCGACTGAAGTTCGTGTTGACCATGATGGATGGCTTCCCAGTTCAACTGCAGCTAGAGAGTGAATAGGATATTATAGTCATTTCGGAGAATCTCTGGAGAACGCTAGGCTGATCCCCGATTCGACGGACGTCTCAATCTGCCACCACAACTTGTAGCGGTCATTTGCAATTGACTGGCCAATTGCAGTGTTGCGTCTCATTTCGAGGTACGACTATTAACAGCTCCTGCTACGTTTCTGGCTCGAATCTCAATTTGCTCGGACTACATTGGCTAGTACGAATTGACCTGGCCGATTTTTCAATTCGAGCGATGTGCAACCAGGTGCGGTCCTCTGCCGCGCCACGCAATGCGACAACTGAAGTCGTCCAACGAATCGCGCCAGTGTTTCAGGAAGGTTTGGGACGCCGCTCTCAAACCCAAGCAATCTTGCATCTGTCTACAGGAGTTCAACTCGTCTTCCTGCTGAAAAGACCGGTGCCATATGCAGCTTTGACACTTGTGGACGCGGAGCTCAAACACCTTGACAAACAGGGCGTCCTCATTCCTGTATCGTATTCTGTTTGGGCCGCTCCAACTATCGCCGTCAAAAAGGCCAATGGCTAGATTAGCATTTGCGCCGATACATCAACTGGGCTCAATTCTGCTCTGGAATCGAAATGCTATTCACTTCCGGTACCAGACGGTCTGTACACAACCCTCAATGGTGGAACTCGTTTCGCCAAACTGGATCTTGCTGAAGCTTATTTAAAAATCGAGGTCACACCCGAGTCTCATGATTTGGTCACTATCAACATTCACCTTGAGTTACTTCAATATGCAAGACTGCCGTTTGGTATCAAGACGGCTCCTGAGATTTTCTGACAAGTGATGGATACGCTTCCCAATGGTCACTCCGGAGTGGCTGCGTATTTGGACGATATCCTGATTGTCAGATGCACCCCGGAAGAGTTGCAAAATCGAATTCATGCTGTCCTGGAGCGTATCCAGAGAAATGCCAATTCTTTCTTCAATCCCTCAAATACCTGGGTTTTATTTTTGATGCAACCGGCCGTTATCTCGACCCTGAGAACGTCCGGGCTACTCAACAAATGTCGCCACCCAAGGATATCCGTCACTTCGTTCCTTCCTCGGCATGGTCAGCTACTACGGGGCATTTCTATCCTCGTTACATAACGTCCGGGCCCCGCTCAACCGTCTGCTGGAGAAAGACGCATCTTGGTTCCGGTTTACCGACTGTGAAGCCGCATTCGCGCAGCTGAAATCAATGTTCAGGTCCAACCTGCTCCTGACCCACTGTAACTCCCAGCTGTCGATCGTCGTGGCAGCCGATGCTTTCAATTATGACGTTGGAGCCGTCGTCCGTCATATGTCTCCTGACGGATCGGAAAAAGCCATTATGCCTGCCCCTAGAACACCTAGAGCTGTTGAGAACTACGGCCAGATAGAAAAGGAAGCCCTTGTATTGGAATTCGCAGTAAAACGGTTTCACAAACTGATCTATGGTCGATGTTTCACCCTACTAACCGATCACAAGCCACTGCTGTCGATCCTCAGTTTAAAGAAGAGCATACCGGTGCATTCTGCTAGCCAACTTCAACACTGGGCCACCATCTTGCTCAGCTATGACTTTAAGAGCTAACTCCAGAGGAGAGAGGATTTCGGGAAGGCCGATGCTCTCTCTCGTCTCATCCGCAACCGCCGACCGGCCGAAGAAGATGCGGTGAACGCTAAGGTGTCTATTGAGCCATGCATCATCCGAAAGCCATCGGATGCCGTCCGCGCCCTTCCGGCCACTGTAGCTGACATTAGGCGAGCCACACGGGAAGATCAAGTCCTTCGCCAAGCTGTCCAGTACGTCCAAGGCCATTGACCAACCATGATTCTGACAGGAGATCTACGACAGCTACAATAATGCCGTGAGTCTCCCTCCTTAGTTAAAGACTATCTGATGTTTGCAGATCCTGTCGTGGTTCCAGCCAGTCTTCAACCGTCGGTTCTCCGCCAGTTCCACGTGGACCACCCAGTCACCAGTCGGATGAAAGTGATTGACCGCAGCTATGCCTAGTGGCCTAGCATGGAGCGTCAAATTGAGGACGTGGTCTAAGATTGTTCCAGAAGGCTGCCGGAAACTCAACCCGCCAGATGCGGATTCCATGACCTCAATCGGAGTATCCATGGTCCAGAGTTCACGTCGATTTTGTCGGTCCAATAAACGAGATATCTCGTTTCGTCTTCGTTGACACATTTTCCAAATGGTCTGAGATCGTACCATTGGCATCACCAACGCCGACTGTTACTACTAACACTCTTCGACGACTGTTCAGTCAACATGGCTTCTCAGAAACCATTGTGTCTGACAATGATACCTAATTCACATCCGGTCAGTTCGGAGAGTTCTGCCGGCGCAACGCCATTGAAAACGTTCGGTAGCTTCTATGTATCATCCGCAATCCAAAGGGCAGACAAAACGCTCCGTTGACACACTCAAATGCGCCCTTCTCAGATCGCGTAGGGAGGGGGCTTCTGGAGAAAATTTACAGTAATTTATGTTTATCTACCGGATAACTCCCAACAAGTTGCTGAGCAGTAACCAATCTCCCGCCGAAGCCCCTATGGGTCGTAAACTGCGAACCACACTGACCTCCATGATCCCGATGAGGCAATTAGAACGGAATCCATTTTCTTCAAACTAACAGGCTCCGTTATCAGTTCAATCACCTGTTCACACCCGCGAGTATCGATCCGGCCACAACTAACGGGCAGTAGGTGTGATAACGAGACGCCGAAGTAAGGTGCTTTATGAGATTCCTGTTGCAGAGGACACTTGGGTCTGCCATCGCCATCAGCTCCGGCTACGCCATGCTGACGACCAGGGAAGTATACCGCTTACCTACTCCTGGACACGTTCAAGCTTCATAAGAAGGCGATACTACCCGAAGCATCAACCTTACCTCCGTTGGCCGCCGAGACAAATCCACTCATCAGACGTTGGACGCACTGACAACGCCGACTCTCATTCAGAGTGACCCGAAGAGGATCAGCTACTATTAATCTCAGTAACGGAGGTGTCGAGGAAATCGCCAGGTTTCCGAAATTATTCTGTGACAAAAAGACTAACAAAGTGAGTGCTCTTCACTGTTGCCATGGTCATGTACTTCTCCGGTCTTTACAAGAGTCATCAGCCGTCTTTACAACTGTGGTTGTCATCCCGACTACACGCGTACTCTGCGCAATCTGAACTTTTGTCTGGTCCATTCTTTTGACCTTGCTTTGTTGCTAGTCGAAACCCCTATAAATACGAACAGGTTTGTGACCATGTTGTCATCAGGCTGAACGACATGAAATTCTATCTGAAGGCCAGTCTTTTCCCTGCGTTCATGCGGTAGCCTCGGGTAGATAGGAAGAGACTAACTGATCGTGCGTACTCCGTCGGTCATTACCGTTGACCGTCGTTCCATCATCCGCCGTTTTATTAACCGTTATTCTGTTATCCGTTTACATGCTCGTAGGCCGTAGATCCAGTTAAAACACCAACTGCTCATTCTGACTAAATTCATGCCGAGTGCTTTGTTCTTTCTGTCAAACCGTGAGTAGGATACAGCGGACAGTCAGTTGAAAATGTGGAGGGCGTTTATATTGATGCAAAAATCAATTATTAGAAGATTAAGGGGTATTCATCGAAGGTCCGTCACGAGCAGAGAACAGGAGCGAAACGCTTACCAGGTTTGGTAGGAGATGACCACTCTTAATTCTTCGTTCGAAGTTTCAAGTAATTGTGCATATCTCCAAGCAGTCTGACCGGAGTTAGGTTGGGAATATAACCGGTGTGAGGCTCGTAAGACGAGCTATGTGGTAATCTGTTATACATTTAATTTCAGTCAGAAAAGTGAATGAAAGTCTAGTTGAAATCTGTTAGTTTGTCAGGTATTAGCGAGCAAATAAATGAGTTAAAGTTTCAAATTGTGGCACCGTCACATTGAGACCATTTCAATGCAATTTGTTTTCAATCTGGTAACAGCGTGCACTAAACGAGAAACTAATTTCCCTGTTTTGGTGTCAAACAGCCTAAGAACACACCAGAAACATGGAACCAGTACATGACGTAGGCTTTGTACAGGAACAAATTTATGTGACTAAATATCACGAAGCCATTTGCATCCGACTTCACTTTCGACGTTTAATTACCGTTTAATTACTGTGCACCTAGCGTCATGGGAGGTAAGGCTGGATGAGATATTCATTACAAGTCTATCTTACTTCATAAACGCTTGACTAACTTGTTACTGAATCACATTTGAACATCGACACTTGCTAAGTGGGCGTTCAAGTGAGTCAAGGTCAATGCCCTATACGACATACGGATTCGAGACTGCCAAACGGGGCGCAACAGGATGAAGCAACCAAAGCCTTCATTGGAAATCACTGTGACTAACAAGTAAAAAGCTCACCACGTTTTACCCCGCATGAATCCAAACTGCACCAACACATGAACACAAAATACAACGCTAAATAAAATATCAGTTCCAACCGATGAGATGATAGCCATCACAGTGATGTTGAGAAAAAGAAACAAGCACAATAAATGAGCAGCCTGACAATCAGGTTTAGCCATCATGGCGTTGAGAAATCAGCGCCAAATCTAGGTGTCAGCTCGCCCTATCAACGAGCCCATCAGGCCGGGTTTAGTGCCAGGTTAAGGAGGGCGACAACATGCGAGTTATCTACAATATTTCGGGTTAAGTAGGAAGACACCTTTTGAGCCCGGTTGCTGAGACTGCACGTGTCTGACTATCTGGTTAACACGCCACATCGCAGGTTGTAGGTCGTCAAACTCTATGATGTAAAAACTTACAACACAACCACAAAGTACTGGCTAAATTGAAGTGAAATCTTCACTACCATTGCCAGCGATATGTCAGTGGTTGACAGTGACGTTCAAACAACTATACGAAGAGGAGCTTACGTTAAAACAAAAACGCGAGGAATGAATGAGACCGAGCTAAGCAGTGAGATAATAAAACTCAAACGTTAAATATTAAGATGCTACACCGTGTCAATAAATAACACATTTGTAAATGAGAGCAATGCGACATCATGCTTGTGGCTTTAACTGCCCCGCATTATAAATTGAATTTAATTCATGGACAACTTAGTCAAACAGTTACATTCAAGCTACTGAATCCGGACGGAAGCTACCGCTTCTAATATCTCCTTCCAGAGAATCAGCAGAGTGCAAAGGGAATAGCCCAGCGGACAAATGCCCGCTGAAGTAACAAATCTATAGATGTGTTCATATATCTAGGTCCAGTCACTGTTTATCGTCTTCACATCTTTCACTGGTTAGTTGTGACATCGTTGAATATTGCTTGGTGTGACATACGGTGGCCCATGTTCTTTAGTCAGGAACAATTCATAAGAACCCACGCATACCAAAAAACTAAGTCACCGGACTCCATTGATGATATCTGCCTGCAATCGTATGCCAGAAGACGGATTACAGCCATCTTTCTGAACACCCACACTTCACAGCAACAGATCAGTCAATCGCATGACCATCTTAGGTTTAACAGTGATGCACAGATGTCACCACAAAATAGTATAAACGCCCTACTCATGAGTAGATCTCTTTCGTTCTCTATGCATTAGATGCCACAGGTGCAGTTTCCTGAATACACGAACTTCCAGCAAATCGTAGTAAACCAAGATAGAAAGAATGGGGAGGCACTTCAACGTTACAAAACACATCCTTGAAAAAGTGGCCACGCACGGAATACACTTAGTTACCTGTGTCGTTTGAGAAAGAGCGAATAGTGACAGTCTGCTGTTGGTAATAGTGGGGTCTGATCTTCTGGTCAGGTTTGTGTACTGTATCGATCGGGAGGATTATGCTGACTAGCACATCGGTCACTACTGGCGCAACCTTGTCGGACAGTCTATAAAATAGTCAGACAAAAAGCAGATGTAATCGTAGCGTTGTATGCCGCATTACTGACCGTATGGGAGTAGTTACGTAATCAAACACGATAGTATGAGCACGTAGCAGAATTGTTTGGGCGTTCATCTCCTAACGTCCAAAAACCGCCTTCGTCCTTGAGAAAAAAAACGATTGACTTTGTCCTAGTTGGCGGACCTGCTCAGAGTGGCCGAGAGGGTGGCCGTGGCTAGTTTTTACCCATCTGACTTTTCATTCCGCTATGCCTATCAGTGACCTTAACTATTTTTTTCGTCAACTGTCCTTCTCTTTTTGGCCACTGTGCACCCTATAAGTACTTTGTCCTAGACGCCTTTGTCGCGCACGTTTTGGGGCGGAACAAAGCTGCTTTTTTTTGCACGCGTCTTTTGGCTTGGCCTTGGGAACAAATACGGGGACAGTCGCGGTACTATTCGGGACCGAGATTTTCGTGTTAATTATCACCGGGACGAGAATCCGAATTCTACCATGCGCATTATGATATCAAGGATGAACCAGCGTGCCGTTTAAAAGGGTTTAGAACAAGAACCACTCTCGTAATCGCGCACAGACGTCTTCTAAATCAGGAAGGTGGTTAGTAAAAATGCCCTCAACCGAAGAGAACTCCGATCGCCCAACGGTTAATCGTGGCCTCCTTCGTATTATTGAGTATGGTGGAGAAACATTCGCTATCATTCAAAAGATTGATGTAGCTTCAAAAACATCCACTGCGGACAGCAGTGTTCAGAATCAGACATCACTAACGTATTCGCCGTGCCCTCGAATTTGGTAAACCCCTTACTGTCAAGTGAGTCAAAATTGTCAGACCTTGACTACTATTACAGTCCTCCTACCAAAGATGTGTTTTACGACGTCCCCGTTGACCTACTAAAGCCAACTAAACACTGACATCATCACACTAGCGGACGATTTTAATGTTAAGCTTGGTCGTCTTTCTTCAGAAGAGAAGCAGCCAGGAGGTGTCTGATGTACAGACACAACACAATGGCAATCGTATCAGGCTGCTGCAGTTGTGTAGGTTTTACGGCATCTGTACTTCGAGCACCGTACTCCAACACAAGAATAGGCACTATGTTACACGAAGACCACCCAGTTATTCTCAGCCATGGACATATCTCGATTACATGACGGTCAATTACAGGTAACGCCATTCCGCTGAAGACGGTCGTGCACTATGGAGCAAACACCCCAACTGGGATCATATGATTGTGTTTGACCGTTTTGTCTCACCAGAGGTCAGACACTTGTAAATCTAAGATAACTGTCTGACAGTCAAGCGAAGAGAGTGTAAACAACGCCTACCAGGAAACACTGATGAACAGGTTGCCCAGTTCGAATTAGGTGAGAGATCCTAACGAACACTGGCAACAGGTCGCAGCAATTATGAAAGCTCGCTGTGAAGCGGTATGCTCCGAAAGAGCTGTGCAACTGCGACAGAACTGGATTTCTGTCACGTCGATAAACCTCATGAACAAACGTCGATCGATTCCACTAGGTTCTGAATATGATAGTGTCAGTCGATAACATAAACACAAGCCGACTAAAAACTCGCGTAAAGACCGTGAGCACTACCTGGTCGAACAATCGAAAGAGATGAAAAAAGCCTTTGCATCTGAGAATAGCAGAAGGCTTTTTTCCCTGATCCGTGGTTGTACTGGCCATCGAGTCGGCGTGTGACCGTATGTGAAAAAGATGATTCACTTACTAACAGTCAATCGCACCGACTTGACAAGTAGGCTGAACATTTTGAAGAGCAGCTCAGTTGGTCTGAACCAGACCATATGGACGACGAAAATCGAATGGTCAGTTCCAGACAACCCACAGGCAAAAGTATAGGCAGCGCAAAAACCAAAGTTATTGGAGTGTGACATGGCTCCTGGACTAGATCTTCTCTTCTCGAATACGGTGGGTACAGGGTGACATCAGGACTGACAAAATTCCTTAAGGCGATTTGAGAAACTGAAAAGGTACCTCGTGGTCGGGGCCCAACAAAAGTAATTCCCGTTTTCAAAAAGAAAATCCGAAGTCTCTGTGACAATCTCAAGGGCATTTGTCTAATGTTTGTTACGTTCAACTTACTCACTGCCTTATATTATGTTGGCTCACTAAACCCAGAGATAGTCAGCTACGTGAAGTACAAACAGGACTGCGATCCGGTGGAGAGTGTGTTGATCATATTTTCCCCTTGCGATGGATCTTGGAGCATCGGCACTCTTGTAGGCAGCCAACGGTCGTAGTTTTTGTGGACCTAAAAGCTGCTTTCGGTTCAATTACTCGAAACGTTCTCTGGAACTGTCACCTTCTCAAGGGAATACGTGAATCTGTTACGATCACTGTATGCCCACGGCAGACAGGGTTGGGGCTTACGGACAACTATCTCGGGCGTTCATTACTTCTAGTGTTGTTCGTCAAGGATGTCCGATCTCGCCCTCTCTGTTCAGTTTCATCGTGAACGACATTTCGGAAGGTACGCTTGAGGAATCTAATGAGCTCGGTGTTGAGCTCCTTGTTGGCGCTAGGTTGGTCGACATGGTGCATGCGGATGATAATGTCTCACTTAGCCACTCTGTCCCAGACATGCAGGTCATGCTGAACAGAGTGAATAAACAGACGGGTTTGTATGGAACACACATTGCATCCTCCATGCATAAAGTGTTGCGTCAAGACTGGCGCATTCTCACTCAAACCTTCTTCAATACAGGCAATCCACTTGTGATTGTGGACACCTTCACATAAATGGATAGCATTATCTCCTCAGATTGTAGTGTTATTGATGAAGTATCCGCGAGGTCACTATGGTTCGGAAAGCAACCTATTTGTAATGAAAACATAGACAGATTGTGTTTGACCATCGCTATCTCCGCCAACTAGCCCAAATTAAGTGAATTGAGCGCGTGAACAACATGGCCGATCATCGATGTGTATTCTGGAACGCTCGGAATGCGCGATCAATTGGTCAATTAATCACGGTACACAGCTTGCGTTGGTTGGGTCACGTACTCCGTATGTCACCCGATCGTTTACCGTACCGGGCATTATATACTGAGACCACCAAGAGTTGGATGAAACCGAGTGGTGATCAACCAACAAAGTGGTCATGAAATATGAAGACCATGACTGCTCCATTGAGCAAAGTGGGTAGATGTTGCCTGCCTGGCTGGGGGTCCTCGCGATCACTCAAATCGCTGTCCGAGACGGCAGTGTGCCACAGTCGGTGGCGCGCCCGCATTCATACTATTTTCAGTCCTTGTGTTTGACCGAGCCACAGTATTTCCCGATCAGGCTCAAGGCCGTTATGGTGATGACTCAATTTTCTTCCATTAGATAAACATGTTATCAAAACCAGTGGGAATCTCGCGAGCAGTCACCTATGACGTCGTTTATGATAACATCGAATAAAAGTAACGGAAGCGCACAGCCTCTATGTGCAGAGAGTAAATAGTTAAGTGTCAACTTAGCCAAAATTTTAACGAACGAAATCCACATTTGTTTCACTTGATGGCGAATGCTGCACAGAACCAAACGTGATGAGTACTGGAAGAATCGCAATATTTGTGTAGGACAGATTAAGATGAGGCGACCAATGGACAACGAAACGAAACATCTGATGAAACAACACACCACAACGTAATGGCGCCTTAATGAAATGTAGAAGAGCTAGAAAAACTTAATCGAATCACCAACATAAACAGAATTAGTAACCCA
>LUCH01001236.1:0-55572 GCA_013368495.1 Paragonimus heterotremus | reverse complement strand
GACTGCTCCCCTTTGGCC
The DNA here is from genome assembly GCA_013368495.1 of Paragonimus heterotremus. Lineage (NCBI taxonomy): Eukaryota > Metazoa > Platyhelminthes > Trematoda > Plagiorchiida > Troglotrematidae > Paragonimus > Paragonimus heterotremus. The sequence goes on along the minus strand of LUCH01001236.1, from coordinate 55,554 downwards.
TGACTGACAAGGTTGCACCTGGAAGGACCGGAGTCCTAGTCAGCATAGCCCGCCGGATCAAAACAGTACACAAGCCCAACCACCTCGGCAAGGTAGTACTATAGACCGGGTCAATTTGACTAAAACAGAAACATTTCCCATCTTCAGAACCGTACAGCGTATCGAATAATCAGAACGCCAGAAACAGCGTCATCTGTCCAAAAGCTGTCAGGTTTCGGATAATTGTGAACAGTGATGGTGTTGTTCGTAGCTCGGGTTGACGGTTTTGGTATTGGTATGTTCGCCGAGCTTGACATTTAGGTTGCAAACGTTTCATCACCAATCGAAGTGACGTCATCAGTGCGTAATCTCCACGCTCAAAAAACTATAAGCTAAAACGACTACGCACTGATGATGTCATCTCCCTTGGTGATGAAACGTTTGCAACCTAAATGCCAAGCTCGGCGAACACACCAATATCAAAACCTGTCAGGATTTGGAACTTATCCGCTGCATAGTTTAAAGAAACAAGGTATTTTAAAGTTATGTCCACACAGGTTTTTACAATGTTTAACTGTAGAAAATAGATACAACTGTAGCAAATGTACGATTTTGCGCACATAACTGTACAATCAGAGCAATGTTATTAAACCCCTATAGTACACTTCATTACATCAACCGGGACAGTTGTAGCATCGGGATTTGGCGTTACGATTGTCCATTTCGATGTGTTTGCATATCAATTAATTAGACAAACTAGCTATATTGAGAATAATGTACGCATGATATATCGAGTCTACGACGACAATTATAAATTTCTACTGCAGACAGCGAATTGGTTCCTTTCCTTCACCGTAACTGCTTAAACCATAGATGTAAGACGCAGGAAAAATTCAGACTGAGAAGCTGCTCTGGTCGATAGTGATGTAGGTTGCGCATACAATCGAATCAAGTATTGTGACCAATATTTCGACACAAATGTGACGATTCGGTTAATGATTTAGGATGTGCTCGGTCGCAGTAATCACAGGTCATCGAAGAGCATCTGTTCAATATTCAAGTGTATCATGGAAAAATACTAAACTAGTAAATTTTCACACGTGGTTAAGGTGGTCTGAGTAAATGGCTAATACAGTATTGTAAATTGCAGTTTGCAAGTTTCCAATTGGAAAATGACATCATAGGCATGTAAAGGAATCCCATCACACATGTGGATGTACAAGACTATGTATACAAAGGTAGGTTAAGAAAAGTTGTTTTCAGCATTCATATCACAAGGCGTGTGAGATGCCAACAGACATACCAGGTCACATATGGGAGGAGCATTTCCAGATAAGTGGAACTGATGTAATTGCGGTTCAAACTGATGAACAGGCAGCTGCAAGTCACTATCGGTATGAATGAACCACGCTAAGATTAGATAAATGTGAGCTTTCGGTACAGTAACCAAGACAATTCCAACAATGTATAAACAGAAATCGACAGCGAAGAGTTCTGCGTTCAGCATGTACATCCAAACTCGTGGACAAAACAAACGGTCCGGGTTAGTTAGCATATCGTCAAGCAGCTGGGATCTGACAACAAAAGAGCACAACTATTGGTTTAGGTTCGATGTAGCGATATGTATGAGCACTCGCTTCTCGCTAATGGTCGCCAAACTTAGAGTTGCAGTCATTATCCGATTAAACGTTTTTCACAAGAACCGGCCGTCAAGGCGCCGTTTGATCGAACACTGCAGCCCAAGTAACGCATCGGACGAAAGAGACGACCCATTTAGTACGAATTCACTCTGGAAAAGGTAGCGTTCGTCAAGACAAGGTAAACTCGTTTACAGGCTTTTATCAGTCAATCACAGCATTAACATCTTGAGACACCTGGTCATTCTGGACTGATAATATTATTGGCAAGTGCTCAAGTAGTAGATTCTTGTAGATCAAACCATGGACAACGCGACCCACTCTTCAGAATTGACGAGATAAGATCAATGGACCAAATCATTACCATTTTACATTAAAAGAATGCCCATGTGATCGTTGAATTGCTCTCCCTAAAATATATGCACAAGCAATCTTCTAACTACTTCTCACTTTTGATGTTCAGCATATCAAGAGAAAGGTTGGTTGGTCAAAAAAGTGATGCTCAGCAAACTTCATGAAAATGAGTAATGTCAAAAGACAATAATCACAATAACAGAATGAGTGAATATTCGGCTAGATAGTGTGCAAAAGTGTAGTGAATGATAAATACAAGTCCTGCTCTTTTCATTTCAGAACCAAGTCACCTAAACGATATCAACCCACCCGTCTATTTCCTTTTGTTCAACAGTATGGATTGTGAGGTATACAGGTAAGTGAAAGAAATGAACACAACGAAGTTCATGTGAAACACGTGACTTACCGATGGACAGGGTTGAGCTGTCATACTGTGACCGACAGGACGGTTGTCTCGATTATCTTGGTTATGGAACAAATAGCAATGCAAGTACTCCAACAGGACAATTTCGCTCCAACTACTGTTCAATAATTGCATTTTGTCTCCAACCTTGGACCAAAGAAAGTACGGAAATCAGTATGAAGTGAACGACAGACTAGTCCAAACTAACAGAACAGAAAAATCCAGTACAAAGACGCGCGCAAATACACACGAATCGTTTACATATTGAGGCGATTCGTTATTGTACTTTGCAGTTTCAAAGAAAATGGCTGTCATTGAAAACAAAGAGCATAAACACTGAACAATTATAATAGTAAAAGTAACAATCAAACGAATGGCAAGACGCTCAGTCGTAACATCCGGTTTGAGAAATCTCGTCAGGGTAATCAATCCTTTGGATCTTTTCTTGAAATTCACACGGTATAGAGATGAGTGGATAACTGAGTCCAAACGAGAAGCTTGCCAGTTCTCGATGTGGCTAAGTAGTTACAATGATAGCGCGCTTGCCGAGTAAAGACAATCTAATCAAGTGGCCAGTTTAGGATCAATCCTTCCCAAATAGAGTGTTTGCGGACCATATTGTAACGTCCAAGAACATTCTTAACTTGCGACGCAAGATTGATTTTCATAGCACATGACATGACAGCTGCGCTATGTTTAAGCATTTTCAGGATACCTTCCACTGAACAATGCACGGCGAGGAGGTTGCTCAAAAACAAGAGGCACACACGTCGGAAATAGGAGGTTTTCAGTTTATACACCAAGTATCCAATGTGTGAGATCAGGACTATCTGAAATACTGATCGATACATGGTCTTGCACCTTCCAGTGATTGAGTGCATTTCAACTACAAGACAACACGGTCATCGAACGCCGACACTTACACGAGGTTCCCGCTCAAGTGGAGCATGTTCTAGAAAAGTAGAGCGAATTGAATTGTGCAAAAGCGTTGAAAGCTATATAACTCGTCGGTTACCTCTGCATGACGATCGCGAATTGAGTAAGAGTTAGTGAGGTTAATGGAATTACTAAACAAGTTACGAGACAGAAAGAAACGACGTTTCGCGGTATAAAGCAACCCAAATGAACCTGCGCCTAACGTAAACAACAGGCATGGATTCTGTTATTTCAGATACATGTCATTAATTACACTTAGAGTAGGATGAAAAAGCAGCGTAGTCAATAACACAATGTTGATAAACGAAGAAACAGAAATCAAGGTTTGGTGTAGTTAGAGCAATGTGTACTCCCAGTCGATAACCCAGGAATCTGTAGACCATAAAAGACAGGATACGGTGTTGTGAACGGTAATGTATACGTCGGAATTTTTATACTCCCATAGTATTTTGCTGTTTTTTCTTTTTCAACGCTGTAACTTTATGCGTATACCTCTGTACTGGATAATGTCATACACATCTACATATATAATTTATGTTTATTAGACTTTTAGAAATTTTCTAAAAAGACAAAAACAATAAGAATTAGCGAATGCAATAAATGTTAGCGAGCGCGTATATAAACAAAACGCAATCTATATGAATTCAAAAGAACAAACGCGAAAATATTTGCGTCTGGAAGTTGACTTGGCGAATGAGCGCTAGGTCTCGCAATTCAAACCAACGTATGCCACAGTACGGCAACAAAAAATACCAAATCGACAATTATTCCGACTAGCAGTAGAGAAGACACGAGCAAAGGTTAGGCAGCTCTTAGAGTTCCTCGTTTGAATAAAAACATGCTGAGGTTCGTTGAATCATTCGAAGGTGCGTAACAGAACAGTAAGAATAGCCCAGATGAAACACACGAGGTAGTCCATAGCTGCAATAACCACGCGTTTTTATTACTGATGGGTAGTAGAGGACTTGATTTTCATATGGATTGAACATCACCCACAACTGATCGCAGCTGTCCCATTCCCACAGACGTTCCAGTCGGCCTCTTTCGAAAACTAGACTCGAGTTTCGCTCTCATCAGAGCCCGTCAGTAGTGCATATCCTTGCCACTACCGAGATTAGAACTCTGGCCACGCTGTCATAAGGTAACCGTGTTGACCATTGCGCCACTGACCTCACATTAGACACGACCGAATTATCACATGTGAACGCTCAACCACTTTCGCTTGTGATCAATGATCAGGTTACTCGATCATTTTATTGCTCACTTGATAAGATGACCGTCAATACGGCTGTGGTTATCACAGACACACCGTAACCTAATCTAATTGGCGATGCTTAACGGACAGCGCGGGTCACTTACGGGAGTTCAGTTCGACACCCTCTGTGATTAGTAAACTCACAAAAAAGCAAGGAGCTGTTACAAGGCAGAGAATTTTGTGCCTACTGTCACGTCTGATGCGGAGTAGTTAAAGAAGTGTGGGGAAGTTTGCTGATCCTAAAAGATATGCTAGACTTGGTGCATTATCGGAAAAGACCACATATCATGTAGATTAAACCAGATGACGATTAAAAACTCGCATCATCCATGGAGTCACCCGATCTGTCGATTTATGAATGTCTAATCGTGAAATGCAACTATATGGGTAGTCTCTCTATAAGCTTGCAAGACTCAACCACTCAGTGGAAGGACTTGCGTAGTTTGTTATCGATCATGGGGGTATTAGAGGCATTCGCCAAATGTGGCGGTAACATCGCATTGTCGCTCACGAGGTCTGCAAGCATATCTTCGAGATAAGTAGACATTGCCAAGCATTAAAACAAAATAGCTCGACTTTATTGACTCCATTAGAAAAGAAACGCTTAAAACATACTAACCCACTGACAGAGAAACCGTGTTCTGCACGTACACCATGAAGTAGATTGGTGGCGAATCTGGTCATCGGGATACTACTTATGTTTGAGGCATGAAAGTTCCAGTACAACGCTGGCGGCCTCTAGATCGCAGAATGAAAGATAAGAGTCATAGTTGGGTGATAAATGGCAATCGATCGTAGTCAGTGGTGCTCGAACTGATAATCTAGGTTCCCAAAGTCAGTTTTTCATGTTTACTGGGTATATGGTTTTGCTAGGACGTCAATGCCAGCTACAGGTAGGTACTCTGTCCACGAGCGTGGATGCTCATTTAAAACCATAGAGAAAATAGTTGACAAAAAAGCGGAAAGCAGGAAAGCGCATCACAAATCTAGCATTAATGTATTTATAAAACCTCTGCAATTTGACGCTGCAAACTGCATTCAGAAGCATTTAACAAAATGCGAAAGAGAGCTGCTTGGAAAGTGTCAAACAGCAACACCTTATCGTCAACATAATCAAGATCAGTCAGCCTTCCACCAGGTCGGAGGTCCACGCCGGCATCTTATGAGTTCCAGAAACAGTCTTCCATTATTTCATCTATCGCAAAACTAGACAAATGGTGAAAATGGACAGCCTTGAGGTACGCCGCTCAAGGTGCTGAAACTGTCAGACACTTTACCGTAAACCGCGACCTGAGCTGAAGTATGGGAATAAAGCACTGACAGTATGTTCACACACTTGGTCGGTACACCTTTGCGTTTAAGTGACTCGAAAAATGCACACCAATTCACTGAATCCACAACATTATCTGGTTTCTTTCTTGATTATGGAAACTACTATCGAATGACTACAGCACGAGAGGATGGTCTCTATGGTCTAGACAAGTCGAAACAATTGCGTCAATGCCTCTACTAACGGTTTCCGACCTTCTCTGAAAAGTGGCGGTACAAGACCATCGGGCCAGCAACCGTATTACGTTTGAGAGTCGAAATGCAATGGCGGACTTCAGTTGTAGGGGGTCTTAGTATGTACAAAATGCTACGCGATAATTGAATGAAATCAGTATCTGATAGCTACTTACCAAAAACAAAAATCAGTGAGAGATTAACTAACTATCTCTCGCTATTTTGCACTCACATGCATGCGTGTGTGTTCATCAGCGAGCGTTAAAACCTGAAGAAAGCACATCAGAACGGCTAGCAAAAATTAACACGACGGCGAAACACATACCGGAATGACTTTGAATAATTCGGTCTGACCCATCCAATCAACCAGATAAAAGAGACCATTCTCCAGTAAACAGCACAGTGAGCAAAGCAAATGCTCAGCAGCAGTGGGGTCTGAGTTCCTATCCTGAGTGCCAACACCAACTACCACTGTATCTTCTTGAGCTGCCAATCTCAATTGTTCCAAGTAAGAGCGTGTAGAATCACCGAGACCCGAAACCTCGTTGACACGCGTGTTGGTGGTGAGAGGAACGTCTGGATCGGCGTGACAAGCAGCTTCGAAAGTACCCGTCTGTGAAGAGGAAGGGGTCGAACCGAAAGAAGTGGAACTAGTGGGATGAGTAGAAGAACACAGTGGCTCATTATTGTATACGACTGGCTCCGGAGTAGACAAACTGGCAATCGGTTGCGGTTTTGATGATTCGGGGTCAGGTTTTACTGATATTTCGCCAAAAAGGTCATTGTGGTTGTTGTTCGCGGACACAGAATGGGACATGTCTAAACAGGGTTGTTGTTCGGATTTGTCCTCCGGGCATGAACGGACCTCGGTTAAATGCATCTTTATTTGCTGCAAAAGAACGCGGAGTTGAAAGTGATGACAAGACAGATCGTGAGTACAGGGTTGAAGAGAAGCACGCCAAAAGAACAATAAAACATGAGAATACAGAAAGGTTAAGTGAAACGAAACCCGGAATATTCCCTGAAACAATCAAGAGTTGTGTTACGAACGTTCAGAACAGAAAACAAAGAAGACCTGAATAAGATAATGGTGCCACCAAATAGCGCAATCAGGCCTGAGGAAAATGCAGCAAAATTTAAGCAAGAAGAAGTAAGTGTTATATGCCCAATCGATAAGAATGGTGAATGTAAGACAAAAATACAACAAATGACAACGCTAGAGATTGAAAAATACCTTTTATCATATTGAGTGATAGTTCTTGCTTGGCTCGAAAGCGTACTGTGACCACATAAGTGAACTCTCGTAGAAAAGTGCACATCACATAGCACTACCACTAAACATTTTCTAGTGCGGAATTCCTAGAAAGTCAAGGTTGAAAACAACAGTTCTCGGTAACTCTCGCCGATCGTAAATGATCACAATGGATTCATGGGAGTCGTGTAAAATTGATGTAAGATCATACGGAATGGCAACAGTCATGGCGACTGCGTGCATGACGGTCTGACCGGTTTGTTTATGTTTATGAGTGTATTGTTTGCATAATACATGTGATCGGCATGTGATAACGTGTTAGCCGACTCAATGGGCGAATGAGATTCAGACGGTCTACGCGTAGACGGCCACGGGAAGTGCACTCCAACTGTAAGCGCAAAGCTGACAGTTATAGGATCTGACTTCAATCACTTCTGCACTCGATAACGATCGCGTCCTGACAGCTAAGAAATGGATGCAGAATACGTTGTAAATAATTCCGGAAGCTTTTTCGAACGTGATTTTAAGAACAATATCGATCAAATGTGATGTGATATCACTATATATATATATATAAACTTTCAGATGCACCGGGAGGTTGACCTTCGGACTGATGAGTTATTGAAATCACAAAACATACTTTCGAAGGTGATGAAGATCCCAGTTTATAAATGACCACTTCAGGACAGTTTTTCAAGTACAACTTGATAACATGTAAAGTAAATCAAAATAAAAATATGGAGGAATGTGAAATTAAAAGCAGAAATGAGTTGAAATAATCGGTCAAATAAGAACCAATGAAACAAACAGGAAGAATATGACAACCACAACGGATGTGTGCATCATCAGTGAACGTCTTGGATTCGAAGAACTACGATTACACTGGGCATGGAAAATGTGACCAAAAGCAATCCTTGAACCGACGGAAAAACAATGAGAATGCATAACGAGTCGGCCGATCCGACGGAAACGCGAGCTATTGCCAATATGCATAGAAAGGTTTATCACAGGAGGTCTTTTGTCATGTGACATAGTACATAACATTCAAGCTGGCTATTCTCGGATTGCCCGGATAGACACAGCGGCACATCCGAACAGTTCGCTCCGTGGGAATCAAGCCAAGTTGTATTGTTAAGAAGAAACCAAGAACAAAATCACTCGCAAAGCACTTTGATTCTCTGTGTAATCGCCCAGCGCGTGCAGTGCGCGTATGCAGTTTGAACTGTCAACATCGTTGGTGGACAGAGCGAATCATTGCATTTGATCGAACAGGCACGATCATGTGACAACAAACCAACCAATCAATCAACCAGCCCAGCAGATAGACGAACGCAGAAACAAACAAGGTAAACAAACAAAAAACGGGGGTCAGATAAACAAACTGACAGCAAGAAAAGGGAGTGGTAGAGAATGCGCCAAAGTTGTACCGAGACTGGGACAAACGGCTTACTACGACCACTGCCTGATCGATAGATTGATTGATCGTTAGTCAGTAGGACAGTCAAAAGGTAGGGCACAAAAACAGACTGGCTGGAAAAACAAGTTGATTTTGGCAACAAATGAGAATCAACAATGGACGAGGGGAAATGGTGATCAGCGGAAACAAAGCAAGTTATCGACGATGAAGGATAATGTGACGGTAATCAACAGGATGACGCATATTACGGCATGGTGAGGATTAAAATTTACATTTAGTTCCCTTAGATTTAGAATGATGATTTCATGTCCACATAAGATATGAGGGTTACCGAATGTTGGACATCAATTACAAAAAAGTGAAAATACAATATGACAATCGTGAGCACTGTTTTGCAGAACCGGTACAACTTACCGTCCGTTGACTACCGTACACAGCTACATTCTTTATTAAAATGTTGTTTGTAACAACACGTGTTTCCAACTGCCGTTCCGGTCCTATGAACACTGCGGATAGTCATTAAGTTTAGCATCTGCTTCGTTCTTTCCGTTTAGTGCCGCTGAACAAGAAACAACAGCAACGGTCCGAATCCAACTCTATCAGTCAATTACTGGACGAATAAGCACCCGATCAGAACGGGACCAAAATGAAGTTAGGAGATAACTTATTCATTTGACGGCGATCACAGGGGAAAACAGGTCAAGATTAGCTGGAGGCTTCGATACAACGTAATTGTTCAAGTAACACGCAATATGAAGAACAACAAAAGGACATACACAATTTGAAATAACCGCCTTAATCGACAAGAGATTGACTGGTTTTTGTGTGAGCGTGAGATGTTCCCGTGTTCATGGTTTAGTAAAACTGGTACGAATAGAACAGCACTAACAACCGATCAATAGTCTGACGGGTTGACAAAACAATTCTGCAGACCAGCTTGTGAGAGACGTTGCACACAAGTTTCACTCTTGGTAGAACTCAAAAGTACCGTGTAACCTGGTTCGAGATGGGTATTAACTCATAATCATGATGCGTATGAGGCCAGCGTGCTAACCACTGCGCAACTGGTATTAAGCTAGGCATAAGAGAAATAGAACTGAATCTAACCATTAAGGAATAATTCCTTGTTTGTGTTGCTTGAGTTGTTAGGGTACCTCGGAAAGATGTGTGTTTTACTAACCCCCTATCGGTTAGCACTAAATCTTCGACTACATTAACTCAACTGAGCTACATATCGATTACAGGGGAACAGCAAGTTAGTGGATCCAGTCAATGACATTTAAAGGAATTCAACCGTCCAAGAATCGCCACAGAAGCACAAGTCCCACTGCGGCGTACAAATTGGAAATCAGAGCCCAGCCGGTTCACTTATGGTTAGGAGTGCTAGTCTTTACGTACTACTGCAACATACGCGACCGGCTAGTTAATTCATCCACGCTGGATGGGAACGGCAACACCGCGAAGATAAATAAGCCATTCCTGTCTGAGAGTGAACTGTTTTTTGTTGGGTCACCTGCTACGAAGCAGTCATATGGATATACTTATATTTTGCACGAAAAGTTTGCTAAGTGGAACCATTATAAAAATTGATCTACATGTACATTACTACATCATATACCACAAAGATGGTGTTACGCGAGAGGCATGAGCAAATGGTAGCTAACAGAGCTTAAATCGCTTGATTTCTAACAGTGAGGTCTGGTTGTATCTATCAATATGAACCTCAGTACACTGAACACGATGGGTCATATCAAATTACCAAAACATGTCTGACTGAGAAGACCAAGAGATGTGTTCATTTTGAGCTCCAGAGTATGATGCTCGTTGCCACTAATACGAAGCTGGATTCGAACCTAATTGGATAGGGGCAGTCAAACGGTATCCAGCTCAGGTATGGCAACGAAAGCCGTTCGCTCACGCCACGGTAAATCAGCTCCACAGAAAGGTACGTCTGAGTAGTGTAGACGTAATGGCTAAACTGACTCGTCGCACAGAAAATCAAGTTGCGTTAGTAAGTGTTGCTTCTCAACAACTAACGAGATATGTCGTAAAGATGATTGCTCTACGCAATCTCTCCACTCACCAACGAGGTCTTAACGTTTCTGAACCTCAGAGCATCATGTACCAAGAAAAAAAAATCCGGAATGTTGGACGATGCTGCGATTGTGACGTCATACATGCCAGCCTACATTGAAGTCTATGAAACAGACATAAGTTCAAGGTGCCGTGATAGCACCTGCGCAACAGTGCAGAAGTTCAGGACGGATGGTGAATCGTCTGTTTGACGCGGAACGACAAATATGAAATAAACATTCAAATGGTCAGGGTGAAAATACTGGGTGGCAAACGAAAGATGAGACTCCGGCATGTAGGAGAAAACATCTGCAAACATATCAAAGTCATCGCAGTGTCAAGACAACTCGTGAATGAGTTGATTGTTGGAAGTGAATTTAAATAAGCGATTCATCAAAATGCCGATGCTGCTCGGTCTAGAATATCGTTTGATAATTCAATCCAATGACAACAATCCTCTGTATGAGCGCTTTTTTAAATCACAAGCGCGTTGTAAACTTATTGTGGAAAGGAAAAATGACTAACCTTATCATTTCATCCACAATAAGCGCGGATAACAGTAGACCGTTTTATTACTCAGAGAGACAGTTTATTAACTGCATTTCACTGTGTGATCAATATAGGACGCATTTCAGTTCCTTATTGCCCAAACACTGGTAAAAGACAAATGTCAACAAATACGGTTGTGATACGGTTATCCATTTGACCTCCAGACAACATCAGTCGCATCAACATCAACAAACCCAATTACACGGTCGCATGTCAGAATCCTGCGAATTTGCCACAAACGATCCTGCCGACTAGGTTTAAACAGTCCCGTAGTAACCACCCGGTCCCTATACGTGCCCCCGAATGCCTTGTGATGCCGAAACTGAAGAGTATAGTATGATGGTTTACTCGGTGAAAGTTTTGAAACTCTTGTTCGAAGGCGTAGGAAACATACTGCACATATGAGACTATACACCCTTCTAGTCTCACAAAACTCACTCGAAACCTGACCTTAGAAGTCACAACTGGTGTAAATGAAAAACCGTTATATTTGGCCTCAACATTTTGACTTTACTGTCAAGCTGTCGATTGTGCATTACAGTCGCATCAAAGCCATACAAATACGCCTGAAAGACGAGGGTAAATTCCACTGAGAGGAATCTGACAACGATACTAATTGTCAACGCCGACTAGGCGAACATTGTATGAGTAGAAACGTCATCAAAGGTGTTGACAACATTTGTAACTAAGATGTCGAAACAAACAAAATAAATCACAACGGAAGAGGGAGGACTGCGGCAGACAAGGATGTTTCAACTACACAAATATTTCAACTAGTGAGCATGCGGAGGTTATTTGCACTGAAATGAAATATCGACCAGCTGCTAGCTACAAAGAGCTCCCATTATAACTCAATGACGTATTCTGAAGTAATGAACATTTCATGACTAGGTGACAGGCAAAAAATAAGACCTTAAGGAAAAACTCTACTGCATACTAGATGATTTCCCTCTGAACTATCATACTAAAAATATGGAATACGGACGAAACAATAGGTCTCTCCCCCATCATTAACATCCACCTGGAGCGATCGATTTTCGACGAAAGTAGTAGATGTAGAAGTAGCGCTGTAGATAGATTGAAAACCATCAGACAGACTAAATCTAGAGCCTTTACCGAGGACAGAGATAAAGACGTTCGATATGAATCAATTAACAGAACTTGAGATGTATATCGCTGCCCTAGCAAAATGTACAGCATAATAAGATTGTTGTGCTATCAACATGCAGGTAAAAAGTTCGAAATTGAAATTAGAAACGGCCACTCTATGAGATGGACAAAAAAAATCAGATAACACGGCAAAAACAAGAGCGCATGAAAAGTGAAGAATGGCAACTTCACTGGTTGACAGCACACAACAAAGTAACTCACGGGAATAAACTGTTGCACCAATTCGCTCAATTTCTGATCGTGTTCAGTGGCCACGGCAAACAACTGGGACAAATCTAGCTGAGTTTTCTTTGCCGGTGTATCAACATTAGTCGAACAATGAGGTGGTCCACCAGATTTCCCGTTTCCATTGGTAGAGTAATGCATCGAATTGAGCCCGCCAAAAGGTACGTGCGCTGTGAAGTCGTCCGTGGAACCACCACTTTCTATATCCGCATAATCCTCCTCACAGTCGTCTTCATCCGCCTCATCTTCGTCATCATCATCTGGGAATTCATCTTCACCGATGTCATCGACATCGCCCTCCTCCTCTTCACTTTCCGAATTGCCAAAGAGTTCAACAGCTTGACTAGTACCAGGATCAATATCCGTTTCACTCTCAACACTCTCCTCAGATACCCCAGCATCATCGGACAAACTGTTATGATTTCCCACCACAGGTCTACATCGTAACGCATCAACTTGTGACGAAGACGAAGAAGAAGGATGTTTGCAATCAACACCTGCTGGCATAAGGCCATGAGGAAGCATGAGGCTCGACGGATATGAGGGATGCATCATAGACGCGCCAAAAGGAAGTCCAGATTGTGTAGGGACTGAGTACGTCTGTTTCCCGGCATTCATATCGAAACTTACGGAGTTAACACTGAACGATTCGGGGACGATTCGGCTCGATTTCAAACTGGAATGCAACTGAGCGAACGAGTGTTGTGGAGAGTAAGACTCGGCTACTGGGGGTCCTACTAAGTTAGGAGCCAGGTATGGTGTGGTCGACGATGCAGAACGTCTAGACGATGCGATACCAGATGATGTGTAATGTTGTCCCTGACAAGAACTGACCACAGTGGAAGACAAGTCATCCGGCAGTCTAGATCCGGAAAATCTAGGATATTCAACCATCGAATGTCGTGTACGAAGTTCGTGGGAGTTAGAAACTTGAACATCAGATGACTGAGGGTAGCCCTGAGTGGAGTGATGCGACCAGGAATCGTTTACATTGGTCTGTCTGAGGTGGGATAAAGCCTGATTGAAATCGTAGGCAAAAGATTGTTGTCGGTAGGGATTTTGAGCTAAAGGATAAGTGAGTAGAGGGATACTGCCAGTGACAGCCGCAGAACCGGCAGAGTCGAGAGTGTGTGTGAAAAGTGTTTCCGGGCCGGAGAAGCGGAAGCGCTTCGGCGACGTCGATTGACTTGATGCATGTGTCAATGCAGAGTCTGAGGCCATTCTCATTGTCCCAGATGTAGAAGTTGACGTGAAGATTGCACTACTGGTTGCTGTAGTTATCGTGATAGTCGTTGGCGCCGTAGAATACGATGAACTACGAGGAGATAAACATTCCGGCTGCGGATGAACAAAGAACGGAACGACTCGAAAACTTTAACGACGACCGATGTGCATTTAATGTAGCGTAGAATGATCAAAAATAGATAAAGGGCGAATTCACAATGGATTCAAACGAGGGTAGAACAAAACGCTTTCACGACACGCGACTGAAAATGCGCATCGACAAGCTACCACGCAATTAAACAGTGGGTGGTAACCTACTTACGAGATAACAATACCCGTTGCAAGTGGTAAAGCATACTGAGTAGATAAGGTCATTTAGATGAAGACGATAGTGATGATGATTGGAAGCTGGTGCTGAGATCGAGGACTACGATCGACAAACACACACACGCACGCACGCAAGCAAGCACAAATAAAGAAATGAGAGAGAGACAGGTCAACTGGTTGGTCCATTGAAATGTCGATTTCGGTGCTCTAAGTAACACAATTTATCTATCGGCCTACACCCAAACCACCAACTCATTCGCCTACGTATAGTATGGTGAGTGCGTACGCCACCAAGAAACTGGTGTACGGGAGTTGCGGTGAGCGATGAAAATAGTTCTGTGTTCCTCACGCACGACTGCACACGTATTGGTACAGACACCCATATACACGCATCGGTGCGCTACACACAAGTACTCATGTGTACGCGCTGGAACAAACCAAAATGGGCACGCATGCATACGGGGTGACGGAGGGGAGCGTCGAACAACGCAAATGGAAAGCCAAAGGTTCTCCATTATTTAAAGGAGAATGACACCGACAGCCGAAGGTAAGTTCTAGAATGAAAAAACTGCTTTATGACGCGGGGAAATTAGCGATGGATGTTTTAGGTAACGGCAGGTAAAATATTGGCTAAAAACAGATTCTGGAAACGATTTTTCAGGTGTCCCGAAACGACGATTTTATCGATAAATCAGTTCGAAAAAATGTAGCTAACACTGCCAACAGAAAATCGTGTTGTAATAATCTCTCTCAGAGAAAAGAAAAAGTGCCCGCACGTTTGGAGCAGGAAGCAGTATCCAATCAAAAATGGTTCATCAGTATTGTGGTAATTATTTGACTAAACATAAGATCATAGTCGATTTCGGTTCTCTTTTGCGATGACTATATGGAAGACGTCTAACGATCACAAGCAGACAGGCGGTTTGTCAGATGGACGAGGAATCATATTTAGCTACCGCATTCCACATATGTAGTTATTAGCGCAGGTATAGGCACAGTGCTAGGATGAGAAGGCATGCTTAGTTCAGCGATGACTCGCTCGGTCTCGGAAGGTACTTTCGGGGACTATTCAATATTTGGCAAGTGGGCCGAACGCTCGGGGCCATCCAGTAGTATACAGCAGTCATATTCGGAGCATATTTTCTCACTAAGGCATGGGAGACCCTTTTGTTGAATGTCACACTATATTACAGTCGAACAGTCTGTACAAGATGGCGCACTTTGATCAAGTCGTCCTTCAATGTAAGGGAAGGAATGTGTTTTTGGTTGTGTCATGAGTGCTCACATTATGTGCATCAGTGCACGCACACAGAATGAGCTATTCATTCGAGTGTCCGTAAGCTCTTACCTGCCTTAAGGAAATGAAAGTGTCGATTTTCAGCCAACATGGAAAGCATCAACACATATTGTCTGTATTTCTGGCGAGGTCAGCTGGTGAATCAACAGGTTTTATGCAATACATACTGAGTTCTTATAACCAGTAGACAAGTGTACCGGTAGGCAATTCCATTGTTAGTCTCGTATTGGTGACCAGAATGACATCACTATTGTTCGCGGCTAATAAGAACAAACTGGGGTTGTGATCATTACAGTTATTGGGCGATCAAGTTGTAAAAAAGGGTAAGGTTGAAATGATTTGTCCGAATCAACTGTCCTACCCTAAAAGAAACCTGTCTGAAATTTAAACGGATACATCCTTGCACAGCCTTGCACACCACCAGAACAGGAGATGAAGGATCGCTTTCCTAAGAAATTTTCCGTGAACAGGATTTGACATGTCACCCGCAAATATCCCGTCAAAGAGGGAATAAAAAGAAATGTTGCTTCCACGGTTTCGACACAACAAATGATGATCAAACTACGTTGGGTTCAAAGAGTATTGAAGCGTCTTGGTTTCACCTATACGAGTTTCAGCACGGGATTTTTTCTGAGACAGTGGGTAGGAGAAATTTCTAACTCACAATGAATAGTTTGTAGCAAACTTGCCCGAGAATATAACGCTGTCTGTACATATTATTTTTTCGGACGAGACCGTGTTAACCTTTACAGTGATGTTTGCGCAGAAAAACTAATGTTTTGAAAACCCAATACCCTTTGCATCGGCGACATATGAGGTTGCTTTTTCGTTGGGTGTTCAATTCAAATTACGTGTCTTCCTCGTAAGCTATAAGACCCGATGAGTTCCGGCAAACCAATTCGGACATATCCGTGTTTTGTTCCATAAGTGAAACAACCGACTCTTGGCTTGATTCTGTTAGCCGCTCCGCAGCAGTGCTGTTCTGATCATCAATGCGAGAACTACTGTGAGACAACATGTGGGCACATTTGTGTGCTGACCCAAATTAACGGTGATGAAGGCACAGCCTACATCCTATGCAGACCTGTGTTGATCCATCAACTGACCTCGCTCGGAATACACTGACAGTGTGGGTCGATTCTGTGTACTTTCATTTCGGTAAGGACGAGTCAGGGTTTGTGGACGCTCGATTCAACATTTCACTCAGTGAGCGTGCCTAGCTGTAGCTCTACGGTTAGTATAAACGCACATGATGTAAATGCTGACAGCACTGGCGTGAAAAACGTTTTCTAACCTACTATGAAGCATGACCTGATCAATGTGTGCCACCTATTAAGATACTCGGTTGCAAACTATGTCCACAGACAATATTACCACTCGTTCTCCGTGGCTGATTGCGCTACAGTTGCGAGGAAACACTTTCCTAGAAAAACGATCCCAGAAAGTCAAGAACTAAGCATTTAAAAGGACGTGTGGTTCGACAATGACGAACAATGGGCTTACCAAGGGCACGCAGAATTATAACCCAACACACAGTTCACTAAAAACAGCACGATATTTCAACGGGGGTTGCCAGAATATGTAAACAATTTATACTCCATTGAGTTTTTCGTAGCTGGTTACGATTGACAGCATCCGATTTGGATTAGCCAGTCACAGTGACCGAAGCCAAAGGACGCCTACACTTAACCAACACCACAAGTGGCTTGCAACGCACCACTTACAGTTCTACTCACACACCATGTGTCTGGTGTAAAACCGAAGAAATAAGACCGATAGGTGTGTGAATGAGGCTTTTCTGTCCAGCCGGCCAATGATGGTTAGCCAATTCATAGGCTAGCTCAAAAATGAAGCCCCTATCTCTCAAGAACTAAACAGAGACTGCAATGATAGGATCTACACTGGGAAGAAAAGTATTAAAAATATGACGCAAGAAGCATTCTATTAGTGTACTCTAGAGAGGATATGGAGTAAAAATCAAAATGCAAGGTTAGATTGGAAGAAAACAGACAAAACATCTATCATACAATGTATCAACAATGTTTTTTTTAAAAAAAGGAAAGATAAAAGCATCTGGATACACTCTTCAGTTGACAGACACACTTGCGTAAGACTTACAAAACTAACATTTTTCACCTAAAATACCAGGGTCGGTGAACGGAACGCGCTAAATGTTCCACAGCACTGAACTGTAGGTGGGCAGCAGATATGAGCAGCACTACTGCTAGTCGAAGGGAGTTTTCGGCTTTTACACCATTAAGCGTCAATCACTGTTGCTATGATATGGCGGTACTGCAATGTGCGTTCTAAAACATGCTCGCAGTTTTCAGATAAATCTGAGCTCGGACAACAAGAACGTACATTCACACAACCTAGACATGGGCGGTCGTTGCATAGCGACCCAGGTTACGGACGGACTCGGCTAACGGTGTCGCCCATATCACAGCTGAAAGAGCGATAGACGAACGAGCATCCATCGAGTTGTGTACTCACGTTCGCACTAGATACTGCGTCCAGATCATTAAAGAAAACGACCACTACCGGAAGGTCATGCACATTGCTACCAAATTGTCCGGACGTGAACAGCGGGAGCGACTGACTTAACAAGGTCATGGACCTGTGAATGTGTGATTAACTGTCGGTTCGAAGCTATGTTGAGTCTAGTTTAGCATCAAAAAAACAAAACCATCACATCGGCGACCATGCCATCGACTAAACAGAGGAACGTGAACGTGTTGAGGCTAGTTCCTGCACGGATGACGCAAACAAAGACTATGTACACAAAGAGGAATATTTGCAGACCGAACAAGAACAACCCACAATGAATTTAGGCGATCAGTCGCCCACTGTCTGAGTGGCATAGTCAGCCCAGTGTATACGTAAATTCACGGTCCATCCCATGTGCGGTCGCATTCAGCCATGGCTATCCGGAAAATTTCCAACATGTGCTGAATATGATGCCCTCTCAAATTTGTGCGGTGGCTGTGGTGATAGAATGTAGCCGTTTTCAACAAACCGTTGGCAGGTGATGTGTAAGGAATAGCGGAAGATAGACAGGATTTCTCAGACAGTTCACACTGAAAGCCACCAACGCAATGGATATGTATTACTAATAATTAATGTGTTACATTTGACGGTTAGTAGGCTGGATTCGAACCAATGACAAACACCATGCCCAAACGCGGCAAGCGTTCTACTAGCTGAGCAACGAAGTTACACATGCTACTTTTCAATGCTCAACAGTAGTGTTTGTGGATTCCCACATGAACTGTTTGAGAAATCATCCCTGGGCATTCGTTGGATTCCACATGGCACAAACGGCTGGGTTGGTAACTGAGATCGAATGTGAAATTTATAAGCCCTCGGTGTGACTTTACAGCTTAACTAGTGGGGCACTTGCAGCGTCCGAGCATGCTGTTTATGTCGCTGATTTGAATATAATCAAAGTCCAGATTTTTCGCAATTGGGTCTCTTTCAAATTATCAAATCCATCAAACTGCTTGTGAGAAATACACACATGACCGCAAGAATGCATACCAACACCACTGTACTTTGACTATTGATCGGTGATCCTCTCATCATTTCAACTTAGAGGTCTCTAAACAATGTACTCAAGATTCGTTCTTACTCGAACTAATGAAAAGTGCATATCCTTATCATGGCCGAGACAAGAACTCCAGTTAGGCGTTCATAAGGCAACCACATTGATCACTGCATTACTGATACCATATTACGCAAGACCGAATTATCATGTGCAAACATCCAGTCACAATCGCTTGCGAAAGATGCTCAGATTGCTCAATCGCCTCGATCGGCGCTACAGTAACTGTCTTGTTAACAACAATCAATGATCTCATGGATAGAACTTCTTCTAAAGTTGACATCATGGTACCACATAGGCTTGTTAAGCGGTGTTTCGAGTACTGATAAGCAGTATGGGTTTTTGGTTAAGACTACAAATTATCGTAGATTATGAAACAGGAAGTGTGAGTATTCCAACACTCGGTGGAATACTACAACATGAGGGAGAAGTACGTGCAAAAACCCACAACGAGCGGATCGGGGACAACGTGGGCGACCGGAAGAGTCATCACTCAACCGGATCGGACCAAAGGACAAGACACGGCAGGCAAAATGGAATGGAAGACCAGATCATTTGTGCTATTATCCCAACACTCGGAGGAACATATCGACACGGTCGTAGAATACGGTCAAGGCCCACAGTGGATAGACTGCGGACAACACGTATTACCGGACGAGCCATCGCCCAACGAGATCGGATTAACGGACGACGAATGGCAAGCAGAAAACCATTGATAGAAGGCGTCGGTCACACACACAAACCGGAGGAGGGTGTTGTGGACCAGAATTGACTGATAAAGGCGAGCGCGCGTTTAGCACGGCAACCGGCGAGTTGGACAATAAAGGTTGTGCTTTATTAGAAGCCTTTTCGCTACAATATGTAATGCATCCAACGTGAAGCAACACAGACTTTCAAATATCAATCCGATGGCTCAGTTCGTTGGAAGCATATCGATGTGCCAACAGTAGACCGAAAGTCATACAGAAGAAACATCAAAATATTCTAACGTTTGAAACGCCTCCTCTCTCGTCGACACCATGCAGTCCAATTTCGTATCATATTCCAAATGTCGCTCCTTAAGTTACCATACTGCCCATTATGTAGAACACTGCTGTAGATGAACAACTGAAGCTATTAAAAATGGATACGGGTTGATCACATACGCACCCAAAAGTTCTCCAGTTCGATTATATCACTGATGATAAATCAACATGCATGCATAATATGCTACCGCACATTGGTTCGAGCAGTCGTGGATCATTAACAGGAAGATCTTTGGTCGATGGTGTAGTACTGTGATGTAACATCGGCACGACTAGTCTCTTGAACAACGCGTTATGCATTCGGACAGTCACAAAGTTCGAAATAACTCTTAGCATCCGTCCCTTGACGTACATAAGGTTCTTGTTGGAGAGATGCTAAAAAAGAGGGGTGATGAAACAACTAGCAAATCGTGAATCCGTTACAAAAAAGTCGCGGTACTAAAAATCAAAAAGGAGGGAGTTCATAATTCAAATGATGGAAGGAATCCCTGAAGCTGATCTGAAGAGAGGAGAGTTGCACTTCTTCTAGCTATCGGTCAAAAATATTAAGACGAACCTGAACGCATGGAAAAGTAATACCCCCACTAAGACTACGGTTACAGTTCACATGCACAAGAAGAATAGCTGTGACCCCAGCTATCCACAAACAGCACCACAATTGATGAGTTCAGTAGAATGAGTTTCTTTAGAATGATTTACACCTTTTGTTTTTGGGAGTTTTGATAGATGATTATGCCTTTTGAGAGGCAAACTCTTGTGCAACTGGATCGAGATTTTTAAACACAAAAATACCTGGTAGGTTGCGTATTGAACAAGTTACATGCTGGCTTAAGCCTAATTTTCGCAAAAAGCAAGTGCCTCTAGGACGTATTACACAAGGTTCAGAACATCAATCATAATAGCTGAGTAATTGGTAATCACAGTGATGCCATCTGCAGTCTTATGGATCCTTCGAATTGCCCACCTGATGTACGTTTGAGATAAACTTAGACTGTCCAATCTACTGAAGGCAATAGTACTTTCAAGTCTCTGGTGACTGAGAAAATAGGCTACATTAATAGTATTAATGTAAATCATATGAGTGTCTGATGAGGCTATCAAAAATATGAGCTAGTTGTTCTGGTGATAAAATCGCTCCATGTGTTTACGTTGTAACAACAGAATAAGCGGAATTCTTTCTAATATTGTGCAGGATGAAAAGAAAGATCTATCATAGCACACTGATGGTTTTACGTCTTTAGCGTTAATATCTCACCGACGTTACAAGAACAGATACTACTTACACTAATGCACTAGGTTTCAAACCACATATCAACGATGGACTGTGCAGATTGCTTGACCTTAATAAATAACACGTAGTCAGTTCATATAAATGTGATGCTCTGACATTATTCAAATCTTTTCTAGAAGAGTGTTCACGTCTCCCCAGAGAATGGGAGTATGTTAAGTACACAGCTCATAGGGTTGATATTATTCATCCCCAAACTTGATATCGTACTTATCAGGCGAATTTGACACAAGCGTTATCGATTTGCATCTCCTTCCCGGTGGTATCAACTGTTTGTCTAATATCAGAGAGGAATCAGGCATATACGTATCAGAGATCGAACATGTTTTAAAGTGCAAGGATGACTGAGATACAGTGTGCTCTACAATACAGGTGCGCTAAATTTTTTCCCCTGTAGTCCACTCTATGAAAAGACTTACGACTGTTGCAACACAGGCGTCCCCCAGGCCATAATTCGCCAATAGAACAAGTTGAACGAACTGTAAAAGGCGTAGTACCAGTCATACTGAAGAAAACGATCCACTCCAGAGGCCAGATATGAATCATCGTTTGTGTAGGGGCTTACCATTCAGCTACTACGCTGCCTACATTGCACCAAATAAGCCGTGCCGTCAAATATAATGCTTCACTCCTGACAAACAGGCCTGCCAACAATTTGCGTTGTTACTCTCCTGTGGCCATGGTGGCAATCGTTTTGTTAAAAACGTTCAGCTGTCGACGTGTACTTTTCGTTACGTTGTACACTGTCAGGTGAAGGCCAAATATCTGTCATGACGACAGCCTAGTGGAACGTTGAACAATACACCATGTCTGGCGATCAACGTCGATTGCGTGCAGCCATAGCTACCGTGAGTGTACACAATACCTGTCGATAGTACACCGCAAGAAAACCAATCGAGAAACCTGCTGGTTGTGATCTGGTGTTCGTATCTGGAAGATATTAACCATTCACTTTAAAGTTGGAGAATGAAGTGAAGACAACATTTCAGGAGAAATCCCGTTAAAATGTAACGACACCACTCACGAAGAAGATTGTACACAGTAGTCGTAGGTTACAAACTAACATATCACATGGTGGATTGGACGTTAAGTATATTTACAAGTACCGCATCTCGTGTTCATATCCCAAACAAGGAATGTAGGTGAACGGTTACTACGATTAAGCTCGGGTTGGCATGGTTGGCTCAATATGTAAACACAAAATAAAGCATCGCACGCGACCAAACTATTTGATCCTAACTGCACTCTGAAACTGACGTGTGTGAGCTGCGTCAGACATGCCTGATTGCTCGCTCTCGAGATCATGATGATGCTAACCTCCGCCCTCCTAGCTGGGAGTTTCGATTTCACATAATCCAGTACAGTATACACAACATCTCATAACCCAATCAGTTCCTGCTTTCATGCGCCTTTCTATTAGAGAGGCACATGAACGAGGCATCTAGAGAGAATCACCGTCCCACTTGAGCGTCGGACACCGGGAATTTACCAAACCCACTTAGAAGTATACAAGTAAAGAAATTCGACCTCCCCGCCATCAGAAGGCATTATTATTATGTGTCAACGCTTATTTGGAGTGACCCACTTCTATGGGGAAGGCTGAAAAACGGTCATGCATTAACAAATTTATTATCCACTGATGTCGCTATCAATCGGACATAAGTCAAAGTGCACCGAACAGTCGTGACAGAATGCGATCTAGCTTGAGATGAATCATTCAATCGATCATTTATCCGCATTTTCTGTCTGGTGTGTGAATTTTAGGAGTTCGGGGGAGGTGTTTTGGCCCTGAGCAGATAGAACTCGAATCAGCAGGAACAAAAACCAGCGCACACAACTGCATGACTAACGTTCTAATGCCACTTGGTCGTAAAGGACTAGGCCGATTTGACACTAGTCAAGCAATCTGACTTCTAAACCAACGTGTGTCAGGGAACATAAAATGCACACTTCTCTGCGGGCAACGGACATCAACTGCGAATAAATCAACAAGTCACAACAGCTGTGGCATGGATAGTCACAACCCCAGACGTAAGGTTCACGAAACTAGGGCCCATAAATCCTGCTGATGCAGTTTAGTGATTCGTGTTTAGTGGACCAGGTTCAAACATGCTTGGGTGTGCACACACGGTGATGGAACGACAGACAGACGAAAAAGCACATACACAATTCGACAAAACCACACTGACGTGGATTCATATCGATGTCCACGGGCCAGCGAGTGCACACAGACGCCCTGACAGTGGTCACGTCCTTATGAGGACAAAACGATAAACTGTACGCCATGCCCTGGGGGACGGAAAATAGACGAAAGGCGTGCACGAGCACGTCTTCACCCAAGCCTGAGCTTTATGTGCACCTAGAGTAAACAGGTTCAAACACGGATGGTGCGTTGAACAGCATAAGGCACAGTTAGGGATTACACGAGCACGTTAACAGATTACAACCGATACCTCGCATACAGTTACGAGGATAGCTAGAAGATTAGTCTGAACGACGAAATAACTATCTTGACTACTTTTACGCATGAATAAGGACTAATTAACCTCTGGAATTTTAAACCTCGGAATTTATAGACTTTCCCTGAATTACTGAATAGGTTTGGTGTAAATCGACCTTATCAATGAGGCAAAAGAGGATAGACAAAACAAGTGTGCTCGGTAGGCGTCAAGCCAAATAACTAAAACTCCGGACAACCTAGTGGCTACCGTAAGGCGCGCATTAAGTGGACACCTTAGAGTAGTAGCTCGATCGCCAGTTTGGGAAGCCGCAGCCGGGAGGTCTCACCCAGATGGCATAGGTCAATTGGTTAGAAAAGTTCGCAACCGCTGTGATGAACACAGAAAGTCACAGTGTACCACACCAAATAGGTTTTCGGTTTACGTTCCGATTGATGTCAGCTCACATTATTGTTGATAAAAACTACATCCAAGGGATACAGATACATGTCATTATCATACTTTTGCATTAATTTTCTTCAATAATGAGTCGGTCTTTAAATTAACTGTACTCAAAACTCGGTTTCTGTTCTGATTATTAAAGTGGTTCACAGAAAGACTCCGCAGCAGGTGTACAGATGCAGTCAACATTGTTAACCATATATTGAGAGTATAGATTGGCGGACATAGTGGCTGCTTATGTAAATATTCTCGAAGCAAGGGTCCAAAACGCCCCGATTTATTTCACGGACATATTTGGTATCAACTTAGGGAAATTTTGGTGTAGCTTATCAAAACATTCTGTAGATGCTGTCACACCTGAGTCTACCAGTCTGCTCATCGCGTCTCCTATTACATCCAACTGTTTCGAAGAGATGAAAGGCGTCAACAGCTACCAACGTAGTTTGTCATTATTGCAAGGGTAAAATTCATACACAAAGTTGTTAACAATCGACCAAGCTGAGAATTTTGCTAAACCTACGTGCAATTATCCATTCCAAATAACTGAACTGAAGGCGTCCTCATTTTCCATGACGTGTTGATGGGCGTTGACCAATCGATTGGGTGATGAATCTAGTTTGTGGATTGATTGTTTAGTTGGCTTAAACAAACATGGTTATAGTCAAGATAGACTGTGGTTTCTGATAGAAGACCGGAAAGATTTTATCGAGAAATATCCTAAACAGACGGTTATTTGTGTACATGCAACATTACATAGTAATGAATAAATCCAACAGTCAAAATACCTAACCCTACTCTAACTCTAGTGATGAATTAGGCACAGGCAACCTGAGTGCGCAAATTCTATTCCATCACATAACACACGAGCCAACTATGCCGTTCATTGCTGTGTCTGGCCTTCTCCTGTGTAAGGTAGACAAGGTGACTACTGTTTTAATCGTCCTTCTATAGTAATGCATGACGAAAATCAGCAACTTATGCACATTTAACCAATAAACATTCGTACACAAGGTCATCAACGGGCAGCAGTAGAGTTCATCTAAAGTTCACGATTAAACAGCATGTAGTGTCTTACACGAGATCTAGTATGATAAACTAAGCTATACGTCATCCAATTCATAGACTATCCAACATAAATCGGATGATCAAAAAAATATTTCGTCACACATCGGAACAACATAACCAAAGTCCATAAGCGTAGCATGCGTTCAACAACAGACAAAAAGATGATTCCACATGGACTCTAAAGAAAACCAAACGGGATATGACGAAGAGTTTTACAAAAAACTGGTTTGTATGTGAACAGAACAGTACAAGTGTCTAGGCTGAGAGATCAAACGTTTGTGTAGGAAGAGGGTGGAGGAGAGAGTGAAGTCAAAGTACAACATAGTGCACATAGAGCAAGGGTATGCATGCACTGAACTGTTGACAGAGTAGATATTGTACACATGAACATGAGTGCATCCTAAAGTCGACTACACCGGAAATTACGTTTCTCTGCTGGTGAAGACAACATAAAGAGCGTACAAGAGAAAAACGGAGCCAGAATTTGAGGTAGATTAGGCTCGAAGTTTAACTGCGTTATTGAATACCACGGTTTAGGTTGAAAAAGTGACTGATCTCTTGAAAAAACGAAATGATTACGGTACGTAGCAAAATAGCAGGACGATCCTGTTTTTGTCGGTATTTGTGATCTTTTTAAACTTAACGCATTTAACCGGGTTGTAAGTGATTTTCACTGCATCGTTTCACAATCGGCCCTTGGATAACATGCAAACAAACGCCAACAGTAATATTTACATCATATGTAAATACAAAGTGAAACATTTTAAATATAAACCCAGAAGAGAGAACTTTGGTGCGAGCAGGGGCAAAGACAACGATGACCTGGTTCTTCAACCGGATACAGAAAGCACCTGAATAAGTGTAGATGCACTCATTAAGCAGGCGATCAGCTCAATGCATAACACATTGAGAGAATTTCGTTCGAACGTACAATAAAACGTTGTACGTGGATGGGTGAAATTAGTGAACCAGTTTTAGTTGATAAGATACGATGTGCTAGATTAGATATGACCATCCACCTATACGCAAGCACATATACACAAACGTCAGATAATTCACAAAACTGGGCCACCGATGAATGAATTCACGAAACCAGGACTCAAACCGATCTCGGCGCTGGTATCACACAAACACTGTTATAAGGATCACATCGATTGTAGTATCGAACGAACACTTGGCCTTCAAACAAACGCATGATCCACAAATAAATTCATCAAATAGATCCGGGTCAAGGCGATCTACAAACTAAATGGTAAGAGCAATTGGCTATTTGCTAGCACAAACTCAACAATTACAGTCAACGTAGCTGCTGCGACGTGAGTAATGATGACACATAAGTATGCTAGTCGGAGACGGTAAAATGATGGACCACGAATAACAACTCGACAGGCTCATTATTTATGCATTTGAGCTACAATCCGAAGATTTCAAGAATTAGATGATAAAGTCGAAGGGAAACGCATGTGCGTTGATGCCCAACATTAAACTGACAAATGTGTTGTCTCGTTGTGTGGATTATCACAAACCATAAACATAATGGCCGGAGGCGGAGTCAACATCAAGTCGCCAGCCAACCAGGCAATGGTTGGTGTGCGTACTATTAACGAGCTAAGGACGAGAAAACTGGGTAGTTAAAAAAAACATCATGAAATATTCAGAAATCCCGTTGACAACCATTGGACCCATGAGACAAATGACTGCTTAAGTAGATTCGTCCGACAGACAGGCGGTACGAGCGCGAACAGAAGAATAAATAAACAAAACTGGTAAGTAAGTTAATCGCTTGAGATACTTGAGATGGGTTGGAGGACGACACCATTCACAAGTGGATCGCCTAAAAGAGATTGACATCAAATCACCAGAATAAACATTGATGTATAATTTTGCAGATGAAAACGAAGTAGGTCTAGCTAACTCAGCATACAATCCTGGTAGATTTGAAAGCGTCACTATATAGGTGGCTCAATCAAGGTAAACTGGAATCGTGCATTTTGAGACAGTATCATTTGACAGATATAATGAAAACGCTGGAATATCGAACAAAACGGGTTGAATTAATTCAGGTCATTTGAGCCTCAGAGTACAGTACTAGTCGTTGAAATCATCGAAAAAAAAAAAGAGATCTGATAGATAGAAAATATGTTAGGAACAACCGGGTGGCGTGAATAAATCGTTTCGCAAGCAAGAATCTGACTGATATCAAAATGAATTACCTGGGTTCCAAAATGTTGGGTCCCAGTGTACACAGAAAAAGGATTAGTGACTAGCCTCAAACAGTGGCCTAGTAGTAACTCACCTTGATGTGTGGAGACGGTGACCGATTCGCCGTGATACAAGCTGAACCCTGAGTTAGTGAGGTGGAGGCTGATGCAACAGCCACAGCTGCAGCTGCTGCAATAGCCATGGCAGTTGAAGTCCAACACGGATCGGATGACGTGGGCCCGGAATTAGTCAACGCTACAGCATTACGTATGGTAGAGCCAGTAGCCAGGGTATTTTTAAGATGTTGTGATGACGTTAAGTCTGGTGAGCAAACTGGAGATAAATGGGAACCGAGACCAGTGAATGAGGTCCGATGAAGTTGTTCCGAATGAAGTCGATCAGTAGATAAGACGCCAACAGGGGCCGACTTGACATCGTCTAGATGATACTTCTGTAGAAATGCACTTGTCGAAAGCCCAGAGAGGAATTCGGGTGGCAGAACGCTGAAAAAAAGTAGTAAAATCAAATTCCCTATCACCACAGGCAGAAGTTCGGTGTGTCCGAGAAAAAGGCAAACACGATGTTATCAAAAAAGTGAAACCCGCAGCTTTAAACATGTTTATCTAAAATAAGTCAAACGAAAGACATATTGAGTTTGACCCTCAATAAAGAGTTAGATTTGTCAAACAACTTGGTTGAAAGAGACAACCATCGTTAGCGTATGATGGGAGTGCACACTCGACTATTCCACGAAGAGTGTTAGCCATCCGTAATCGAAATGGTTAGGTATATAAACAAACACATATAATCACCAAGCGCTGCAAGCTGATTAATGATAGAAATCCATTAAGCAAATGTCAGAGAGAAGTAACTACAGAGTGTAAACAAAACAGCTAAAATTGTTGTCTACCGCACACAAAGGCAACCTCGAACTGACAGAAGGTAAGGTAGAAAAATAAATAGCCCTACCCCAACTAGACAGGAACTGACTTTTGTCAAGCAATACACGTTTAACGCATACACAAAAACAGACAACGAGCAATGCAACACATGCGGATCAGAGAAACACGATTAGCCCATAAGTGCGCTATACGTAAATTGATCTCTACGGGATTATCCCAAACTCTACACAGAGATGATGTTTATTATGTTGAGGTTGGAAACCAAGTCACGGAGCTTCAATCTTCAAACTAAATCAAACAAAAAAGCTCCTTAAAAAGGTCATCTATGACCTCCTTTAAGCGTAAGCGTACCTCATATCACTGAATCGGTCTACGAACATTATGCGGTCGGGTGACATCACATCGATAAGCAGACACGTGAAATTTAGAGGTGCAATACGTACCTCAGATTAGCAACTCTGTACAATTTCCACCAAAATTGGAGGAATTGCAGAATTTATGATCAGGAAAAATCAAAAAATGATAGAATAGAAAGATACATTACTTATAAACTGAAAAACGAAAAAAAAGGCGTTTGTCGTAAGACTGTTTAGCTGATACTGTATGCTGGTGGTCTCAAGGATGCGGTGATAAATGCACAATTGATGCAAATCATCAAGGGAATTCATACTGCGAAGAGGTTCGCCGAAATCTCACAGATTAGGTTGTATTTCAAATCAAGTAAACTTTTACCACTTCTTGATCTTGTTTGCTTGTGTAAATTCTACAATCAGAATTGGAGCGAGAATCACATAGAACTGTGAATCCAAGGTGCCCGATGATCATCCCTAGAAAGTAGTGTACACTTCCAAATTACACGAACCAACTTATTATGATGTCACACGATTACATAGTGTCTACAGACCGATTGACCGTTTAATCTTATATCACCGATGAGAAATAGGCTTCCATTTACAATCAGCAATATATAACGCCTCCGATGGTTTTAGGAGCAGAAATTTTCTGATGGCTCCAGTATCGGTACACGAAGCCCTTTATTTGTTAGAAAAAGAACACCACTCCCGTGATAAATCGATGAGACTACATTAAATGAACCTTCTAGATTGCAGACAATCGGATGCGCTCAAACAGCAAAGCGAGACTGAAGTCTCTCATAACAGATATTGGTTGGTGTTTTCAAGCGCAAATCCGACGCAAATATACGGGATAACAAAAACAATCTTACTCCTAGTCAGCTGGTGCGTAATGTAAGTCTGATAGATTGTAGTCAAATTTGAATGCTTTTATACAGGAAGCTTTTAACTTTTCTAAAGCATTATTTTTTTACACATACTGTTGAAGTAGCTAATGTCTTTAATCTAGTTTAGTGAAATTACTATGCTCTCCGCCAACCATTAATTGCTACAAATTCCATCAATCGTCTAGTCACAACTGATGACCGTTGGATAGTCAGTCTGGTGAGTCGTGAATCTCTGACCCCTTGCATGAAGTATGCCAGAATTAAAAACAAGGACAAACTAATCGTGGAGGAAGGTTTAAAAGAGAGGTTTGGTGGACGTTTACATTGATAACATGAAAGATTGAGAAGACTGCGAACTTTAGTTTGAACTCGAAGATTCGTCTGCTGAAGGGCAATAAGATAGAACTTCCACACAATTACTGAAGGTTAAAAAACGTTATGCGACAAAGAAGGTAATCGGATGCAGTTGGATTTAAGCATGGCGTTGTCTCCAAACAGCTAACAGCCCGGTGACCGCCAAGTGACAGCAAGCAAGTACTAGCGGACATTTCAGTGAGGAACAGCAAGAGTCAGGTACTCCTACATGTAGGCAGCAGGTGATATCGGAATCGATCTTTTTATTTAGGAATTCACAAGTCATTTGCACAACCCATCCTGCATTTCAAATAGTACTTTCTTACAAACGGCTCAGTGATAAACAGCCTGGCCGTATTTACAGCAAAACTAAATCGACGAAGTTGCATTACACATATAAATAATGCAAGTTAGCTATCCTGAGAATACGAAGGACGACCTAAAAAAATTAGACCGCTTCAAATGTGACCAAACTTTTGCCAACTGCTCAATGGACTACTCAAAGCGCACACTTTAATACACACGGATATAACATCAAAATTGGTCGTTATGTGATAAGAATAGCGTTCAGGTCACACTGGTTACCATAGTGACCGATAGGTCAGGTGTTATTGTTAGCGTCAGCTCAATCCTCTTGAATTCCTTGGATCGATCACGCGTGACAGGCAAGCACATGGACTATTGCCCAGGCAGATCTTACGAGTGATTAGCCGAGTATACACCAGATGAAGAACACAGGTAAGAAAAACTTCCGGAATTGACATATTAAATTGCCAAACACAACAGACAACTGGGACAAACACACAATTGAATGAATTCTCCGATCTTTAAGAGGTAATGCCTGTCAAACGACTGAAAGTAAGTCAGCACGCAATTCGGAACAGATAACAAAGGAGGGTTTGATAAAAAGGGTTAAGTAGGCGACGGTTACACGACCTATGTAATGCTGTCCGGAACTCAAGTGTAATCTGGGATGATCGCTCCAAGGCGAGTTCATGAAATCAACAAGGATTGTTATGAGTTCCAACTGGACTACAGGCCTTCAAGTCGAGTACAGTGACCGAAGACGAACAGGACAACGGCGCTCCATAACGACAACAGACACAATGACGAGTAAATATTACATAGGTTCCTTATGCAATCTTTTTTCACTAATTAGCGTAGCATACATTATTGAGACATCGACAAATTATCCTAGGTAAAGATAACGATTTATTCAGTGCTGTGCCTGTAAGTGAAAGCACAACATGAGAAAAACATGAACATTTCACGGGAAGTATCAACCAGTTTACTGGAAGATAGTCTCTTTGTCAGTACACCTTAGTGATTGCTGCAGAAGCACAGCGCAGGTTTAAAGGACGCCACGAAGATCAAGGTAGTTTTAAGAGAAAACCTAACTGTAATACGGTCAGCTGAACAAATCAAATTGGGTCACGACAGCTTGTGAACAAAGATGAGGATCCATCTGGGAACGGGGAAGTATCAGATGACTAGAAAGCATCCGTGCACATTGAGGCTATCGCTTGAAATAAAAAAGACATTGAATTTTTAGCACAACGATTACTAAGAACAGAGAGCTAGCGCCATCATTGACGTTGAACAACAGTAATATTAAAACGGAAAAGATCAAAATATGAATAATCTAGTCTGTGCTAACCACCAACAGTAGTAGTATTAAAGAATCACAGCAAACGCTTGAAAATTTTGCTATCAGTAATGAGAAACGTGATTACCCGAACAGCAACTCGTCTGTTCATAATCTCAAAAATAAAATATACTGTCGTTTAGCCCGATAATGAAGTTTGTTCGTCAAGACCAGAAACAGTGGGTCTAGTGACAAAAAGAAAAGTACTCAGGGTTTCTCCAGTTTCTGACGATTAGTTGAAGTCACACCACTTGACCTCCAAAGACACGCCCGTGAGCACGTTACCTACTGACAACCGTGTTCGAGAGCAACAGTAATCGCAGCCAGAAATATAGCCGTGTATGATGTAGCTAAAACAACTGGGGATTATAAATGCCACAAAAACGGAGGCGCGTGGTGAGTCGCAGCGCGGTTTTGGTATGTTCGGGCACTGAGTGCTAAAACCGTGTTTAGTTCAGACAACAACAAAAGACTATAGGTTGAAACCGAGTTAGATTACCGTTGTATGTCCCGTATATCTTCGAACAGTTCTAACAGATGGGTTATTACACTAAATGGATTGTTAAAATCAACAGTGCATCGCGATCGACCGATTTTAAATGACATCAGCAAATTAGTACTCCCAGAAAATGTAACTTAAGAACCTTCAGGGATCAGCGACGGTTTGTCGACGTTGACAAGACAAAGCTACTGGTTTTAATGGGATTTATGTAATACCAAAACAACTTTCCAGGATCTGCTCGTACACACAAAGGAGAAATATACAAGCGTGATTGTTGAGCGACCTACTTCATGAGAACCTGTGGTGAACCTAAATCATTGACAGCCCTACTTTGACTGACCTAAGAGGGAATATATTTCATACTTTTTATAATATGGACGATGTTTGATTAGGAAAACAGCACAGTCGAATTGCAGTTTGAACAGTAGGCAGTGAAAAGACTTAAGAGAGATCTGACTGCCGATTGGTAAGACGACAGAGGTTCTGCCCACCTACGGGATGTTCAAGTCGATCGGAAAAAGTGTTTGTAGCCTACAATGTCTGGGCCAAAGTACAGGAACACTCACGCATATTGATAAAACTTACTGTATATGGTTGATTATTTAGGTATGATAACATCTACAAGTGCTACATTCTGTTGTATGAATTCGACAAAACTAATGAAACTACAACTTTATTGTGATAATCACGATCATCGTCATCATCATCGCAAAACAATAGGACAGCTTAGGAACCAACTGAAACAGAAAATGGGTAATTAACCTATCTGAATGATAAAGATGAATGTAGTTCAAATTATATCCACCAAATCAGTTATTACTCATCAGAACATCATCATCATCATAACAGCCATGAGCCTGACCAAAAGGTACTGTGGCTCGCACCACCGCTCACCTCAACAGTGACGTGGAATATCCTAGAAGAAAACATTACTAAGAAGGTTGAAAATTATTAAAAGAAGACTAAGCGGAAGAACTAGAAATGGTATGGATACAGGTACACAATTGACTGCCACACGTCGCCATCTCGGATAGCGTCTCTAACCAACGGTTTCAGTGATCACGAGGACCCCATCCAGGAAGGCGACACCTACACACTTTGCTCAATGGAGCAGTCAAGGTCTTCATATTTCGTGACCACGTTATTGCTTGACCACCACGCGGTTTTACCCAATTGTTGGTGGTCTCAGTATATAATGCTCGGTACGGTAATCGCTCAGCTGCCATACGGAGAACATGACCCAACCATCTCAAGCTGTGCAACGTAATTAGTTGACCAATCGATCGCGCATCCCGGAATACGCGCCGACGAACGGCCACATTGCTCACGCGATCAGTCCACTTAATATGGGCCAAATGGCGGAGACAACGATGGTCAAACACAGCAAGTCTGTTGATATCTTCTTTGTGAACAGGCCACGCTTCTGAACCATACAGCAAAATGGAGCGCACACAAGCATTATATACTCTTCCTTTCAGTGACAACCGGAAGTCTTTTCGACGTCACAGATGATTCAGTTTGGCAAAGGCAACTCGTGCCTTTGCTATCCTCGCTGATATCTCATCAGCAAAACCGGAATGACTTTTGATAGGCACCAGTCACGAGGCACCTCTTCAGTCTCCCAGGTCGTCTGGAGGAGTTTTGTCAGTTCCGATATCAACCTCTCCCCACCATCCTTGAAAAGAGAAGGAGGGAGGAGGTCTGGACCTGGAGCCTTATTACGCTTCAATAACTTGAGCTCCAGGACCACTTCTGCTTCCGACGGAGGATCGTCTGGAATGCCCCAACTGAATGATTGGGTCTCGTCGTCCACATGATGTGGCTGGGGCCAGCTGAACTGCTCTGCAAAATGTTCAGTTCACCTGTCAAGTCGGCGCGATTGACTGGTAATAAGTGAACCATCTTTTTCACATATGATCTCACCTACATCGACTCGACGGACAGTACAACCACCGATCAGTGAAAAAAGCTTTCTGCTATTCCCAGATGAGAAGACTTTTTCCATCTCATGCGATTGTTCGACCAAGTAGTGCTCACGGTCTTTACGCAAACTTTTAATCAGCTTGCGTTTAAGTTCTCGACGGTCGTCATCATATTCAGAACCAGGTGGGATCGAACGACGCTTGTTCATAAGGTTTATCGACGTGATAGTAATCCAGTTCTGTCGCAACTGAACAGCCCCATCGGAACATACTTGTTCACTGCATGTTTTCATAGCTTTGGCGATTTGTTCTCAGTGTTCATTAGGATCACTCACCTGATTCTAACTGGGCAACTTGTTCACCAACGCCTTCTAGTAAGCGTTCTTTCCATCCTCATCGCTCGAATGCCAGTTAAGTACCTTGCATTTGCGAGCGTGGGCTCTCTGGACAAACGATAAAACAAAACGGGCACGCATAACAGCATGGTCCGAGTCCAGGTGGTTGCTCCAAAAGGCACAACAGTCTTTAACAGAGTGGTGCCACCCGTTACTAACTGCTATATGATCCAACTGTGTCCACGGATGAGAAGCAAACGGAGGTCTCCAAGTAACACAGTGCTTTTTCCTATGTTGGAATGCGGTGCTCGAAATATACAGACCGTGGGATGCGCACAGTTGCAACAGTCTTTCACCATCATCAGTGCGTTGTGTCCGGACACCAAACATACCTCCTAGCCGCTTCTAATCCGAAGAAAGACGAC
This sequence comes from Paragonimus heterotremus, assembly GCA_013368495.1. Lineage (NCBI taxonomy): Eukaryota > Metazoa > Platyhelminthes > Trematoda > Plagiorchiida > Troglotrematidae > Paragonimus > Paragonimus heterotremus. The sequence continues at coordinate 20,547 of LUCH01001236.1, read as the reverse complement.
CAAGCTTAGTATTCGAATCGCCCGCTAGTATGATGATGTCTGACTGTTTAGTTTGCCTCAGAACGACAACGAGAGCGTCATAGAACGCATCCTTGGTAGCATCCGAACAGCTGTCCGTTGGAGCGTACGCCGATATAATGAATACACCACGTCCTTCTGATTTGTGTCGACAGACTTTTACCGATGTATTGAGTCTGACAGCGCACAAGCGACTGTTCACTGGGATCCAATCGAGCAAGCATTGCTCCGCTCTGGAACCCAGTGAGATTCCCACCCCAGCTTGACCGCGAGATTCAGCTTCAGCGTCACCAGAAACCCTGAGAGAGAAGCGCTTGGATCGACAGTTATCTAGAGGCGAGCTTAAATGGATAACCGTGCTAGAATCGTAGACTCGCGTCTCAGGCACACAGCCCACATCTAGCTCCAGATTTGAGTGAGTAGTAGCCAGAACAGCTTGCTGACCGACTTGTCGGAGAGTGCGGACATTGGAGGCGCCAATGTTTACCAGTTGTCTTGGCCTCAAAAAACAATAATCGACCGAAAGCATATGGAATGAGAAGAAATAGGGGGTAAAACAGTAGGAGTAAGTGCAAATTGGTTGGTAATATCACTGTCACTGTCGAGAGAACGATAACTTCTGATACCTCCCGGTCGTTTATGCCGCGGAAGGGGTTTGGCTTGAGCGACCCCACCTCAAGCCTCTGACTCAAAAGGCTGACCTGCGAGACAACAGGATATAGGGTTTTCTTGGGAGACCCCACCCGGAGCCAATGACTCAATAGTCTGGCTCACTTGGCAGTGAGGGGCTTGCCTAGCCCGAGGGCGCAGTGAATAAGACACTGATGTCTGATTCTGAGCACTGCTGCGCACAGTGCATGTACTCGAAGCTACATCAGGTTTTTGAGAGATAATAGATGTTTTTCGACCGTATTGGATAATACGCCGGCGGTCACGGTCAACCGTTGGGCGATCCGAGTGCTCTTTGTTTGAGGGTACCTTTTCTAACCCCCTTCTTCCTGATACGGAAGACAGCAGTGCCGCAACTATAAAAATAGTTCTGCTGTATGCCCATAGAATCGTGCCTCACTACCTAAGCACTCCTATGCGGTCAGCAGTGCGACATACACTCCTATGAGTGTAACTGTTTTTCGTCTGACTGCTCCCCTTTGGCCTGACTGACAAGGCTGCACCTGGAAGGACCGGAGTCCTAGTCAGCATAGCCCGCCGGATCAAAACACAGTACACAAGCCCGACCACCTCGGCAAGGTAGCGGTATAGGTCGGGACTCATCAGAACAGGGTTCAACAGTTTAGATAAAAATACCGTGAACCACATAACTGAGAAGCCCTAACTGAGAGGTTAACAGACGGAGTTAATAGAGTAGTTAATGTGTCCCCAACTATGCAGAGCAAGCAACCGGCGTACCAATCACAGACGAACGTGGTTGAACGGGCAGTGGCACAGTGGTCAACACAGTTGCTACAAGACAGTGTGGACGAAATCTTGGCCGTGATCAGAATACGTACTAATGATGAGCTCTAACGAAACGAAGCCCGAAGTTAGTATTTCCTTGTGAAGTGGATTGGATAAGAAAACTAAGAGCGAAGGTTCAATTAAAACTGACCAAAGCTCTGCTTATTCATCAGAACAGAAGGCCACTTTCTGTGAAGGCCGTCTGACACCAACGCAGCAGAATACGCCAAACCTTACTAGAGAACTCACGCAGAGCACACCTATGGGATGAGGCGCCGATAAGTTACTAGTGAATGCTGGTCCATTCGCTACTGTTAAGAGAGAACATGTGAAGACGTTTTAAACGAACAATCAAATTGTTGTGCGGTACAGGGTTCTGCATGTTTGTTTACAGAAATAAAAAGTATGTATGAAATATGGTAGTACAAAAATGCAGTCACCAAAAAGAGGGAGGTGGTCTGAAGTGTTAATGTTCGTGGAAGCTCTGTCAGTGTTAGTTACACAAACGAAAACTTCCTCCATAGCCCTCAGACGTTCCTCATAAGCAACATGGGAGAAGATACCAAATGTAACTATACCAAATTCCTGAGTTAATTCTGGAAATATATTTGTGAGTTGAACGTACGTGCACTTCCCCTATGAAATCAGGTGAGCAGAACTGGACACACATGGATAGCAAACACTAATGTCGAGTGCTATCAAAAAGAAACCTCAAGTCAGGCACATATCTAAATAGGTTCGTTGAAATGTTGATCCAGATGTTGAAGCTAAGATCGATGGAAACGATGTTCGATTTGTGTCAATCAAAAAATACCTTAGCTCAGCACCATCGTGTCGGAATGCACTCCAAAGTAGGTGTGACCTTAATGTGTTTAAACTCTAACTGCAGCCAGCAGATCCACTCACAGACAAACAAAAGTTGTTGGAAATGCATGTGGTGCATGTTCACTTTGGTGGTTTCAAAGCCGAGTGAGTGTGCCCCTCGATCAGGTCAACTTCAAAGTGGATTAGAAGAGTGATCACGCCAGTGCTGTCAGCACTGCCAACCACAGAACGACAGTTAAGCACTCACGGAGTGAAATGTTCAATTGAGCACCCATAAGCTCTGACCCGCTCTTACCGAAATGAAAATACACAGCATCAACGCATACTGTCAATTTATTCCGAGCGAGGTCAGTTGGTGAAGCAACACAGGACTTCAAGGATAGTACATTGCACTTTCACCGTAGCTGAGCTTTCGCAAAATGCACAGACGCCCTATGTTGTTGCAAGTATGTGCGACCGCGTTGCATGGAATACAATATATTGCAGTAAGAATTCAAATAACAGTTCGGCTGTGGCAATATCGATTGTGCATTGGAAAAAAGTATGGACCCAAGAGTATGGTTTCGTACATTACAGACCACAACAAAACGTTCGATCTCACTAGCACACATTGAGAGCACTAGTGACGGTGATGCGACAAAAATTGTCCAACCTTTTGAAGAGTGACGTGATCGCGGTGTGTCACCTTGTACAGTACAGCATGAGCTAAAGACACAAGCGAGAATAACGACAAAGAGGTTCAGGCCACCGTTAGGATCGAGAAAAGTTAGATCAAGCAGGACCGTCGAGAAACGAACACCCAAATCTGATTTGTCCACATCACTAGCCAGACTGTTATATTCTTACACCCAAACACGAAGAGAACAAAACAGTCATTCAATGATGCATAAATGATGGTATATTACCAGCTGACAACCGACACCACATTGCAAAACGGGCCGTGGTGATAATAGACGTTAAAAAGGTTGGATAGACTTCGTTCACAGGGTGTGACTGTCGGCTATTGTACGACCGTGAAAAATGTTCCCAAGTCCAGATTCAACAGTCAGAATGAGTCCAGAAATGGCAAAGATAATCACGAACAGGCGATTCCTTTAGTGAGTAAAATTTGAGGGAATGTGAATTAGGATAGTTCTATATAAGTAACGGTGAACAGACGTCAACCCTACTGATAAGAACCGTTAAGTGGAAAACAACCAGTCAGTGCACACAAACAGATGTAGTGATGGGCTCCCTTCAGCAGCATTGCAGTGTCGCAGTCTGATCAAACAAATAAGGCGCTAAATTAGACAAATACCAGAAATTTATCTGAGGTGAGCGAACCCATTGACAATCGGAAAAAAATACCACTCATTAGAGTGTACTTAGGAGTGCGTTCAAATGCACTGAGAATTGGGAGCCAGTCGGAAGAGAAGGAAAACGATTCAACCAAGTGCATTCAAGCGTTGCTGTTGGCGAACTCTTGTCAACAAGACTGACAAACTTCCGATTACAGTGACCATGGTTTCATTGAGACGATTAGACTATGTGTTTAAGTTACCGAAAAAGTGGCAGCCCGAAGGCTACATAACTATGGATGCATCAAGCCTCACTAAGTAACGGTTGGGGAGATTCCATTTTCCAAAAAGCGGTTTATTTTTCGGAATGTACTCAAAAAACCTGTTTTCAAATTGTACTTTTTCGAACCATAATGTGCAAAACTCAATTCTGGAACATGCCTCGCCTTGTTACCTGATTGTCACATTTACCGCGTCAATTGAGATGGGATTCATCGAGGTCAGTCAAAGTCCATATATACGCAGATGTTAGTCTGGTACCTAACTTTAGGTTGGGAGAAAATACATTCTCGGCTGAAGATCAGGGTACTAGGTGCTTTTCTGTGAGTTTGTGTATCATACGTCCAGTATTGCGTGTTCGCGATTTACACGCCGTGCAATCGTGTGGCACTTATCTCTAATTTTGGCTGACCACACAGAACATAACAATAAAGAGTTCTTCGAAGATTAAGCATGGAGTAACCAGGCGAACTGTGATCACGCAATGAACAGCAGAAATCACCGAGTGCCGGGGTCGCTGATATATGTTCATAAAGGATCTCATACTATAAAGAGATAGGTCACAAACATCAGATACTCAGAAAAGTGAGTGATATGGATGTCGAAGCGTAAAAATATGTGGGTAGCTCGAAAACTGGTGTGACCTATTTTAATCACAGTGTTGCCCACAAAAACCAACTTGTTCGCGATGGACTGAAGCCATTCGATGGCGTTTTAAAAGCCCAGATCCTCTGGAGATGAGAGAAAGTCAGACCGTCATCTGTGTACGACATACTGGAATGTGTCTGCCATAAATTCTTTAGATTAGCGATAAGAGTCGCCCAGGAGAGTATGGCGTCAATGTATTATGCAACATGACAATATGCTTGTACACAACGTGGAAATCACAATGAATTTCTTGGACTACTGTGAAAAAGAGTGCGCAGGATAAGCACACAAATTCGTTTTACTGTGCATCATCATTCCAACATCTTTTTTTTTTTAAAAAAACCAGTTTGTTTGGAGAAATTTCGCAAATGAGAAGTGTTCCAACAAGCTATCCAAGCTAACGCTTACAGGCTCAAAAAAGGCTGTTTAGAGGAGAATTTAGACGAATGGGTCCGTCGCTTCAAATAGAGCATTGAGACCATTGAAAACTAGGTGGAAACTAGGTGAAGTCTCATGAAAAAGAAACGTAACTTTTTTTTAAATACCTTGTACGAACACCGACAGGTAGCAATAAGAAGGTGACAAATTTGGTAGGTGTTTAGACTTTTTGCGGAACACTCAGGTCAAACAACGAGGACAATCCAATGACAGAAAAAAATGAGACAGGAAAGAGGGAGGCTAGCCGGGGGACACTTACTGCAAGTCTTCAGAAAATGCGATGGTCCCATTCTAGCAGGGCAGTCAAGGCAACAGCTTACAGTTCCCTTTTTCATGTGTAAATGCCGATCAATGTGATCCAGGAATATCTGAAGGTCGCCCTGTAAATATTTTACAACGTAGTGTGCAACACAATACATTTAAATGTGATCTATCCAATGAACGCTCCTGCAGAGATTGGAGGGGGATGATCGGGTTTTTCCAAATTGGACATAGAATCCAAATAAATGGAACTTTCGTCGATTTCCTCAAGTGGCCAAAACACACTGATCAATTTGATGCCACAACCTTCTTTTATCATTAAAATTGCAATTTATTCCGAAGCTGTCTATGTCTCCGACGTCTTTCTTAAATTTTTTCATTCTAGACTGCTTGCTTAACTCATACCTTCCGTCTTATCCGTCTAATGAATACCATAATCCACCATTGTTACTTTTCGGATACATGCTCTGTTTAAAGTTAGTTATACGTTGACGAGTGCTCAGATCTATGATACGTCACCTAGGAAAACATCACATAGTACGCCTGTTCAATGCTCTATTAAGATGCAACCGGGAAACCTCTGAAACCTTCAAACGTTCAAAAACAGTAAAAGAATGGGGAGAATAACTTAAACACAATAACCAGGCCGGATTGTTTCAAGTCGAACAGCTTGCACCATTGTAAGGAATGTTGACCACCAGGTGTTTTTAAGAAGAAAAAAGCTTCATAGGGGGGCAACACAAAAACGAGCGTTCGTGTACCTCAACCACACGCGTTAGCTGGTTCAGTGATCGATCATCAGATATGACATAAGTGTTGATCGATTCCATTCGATATTGCCATTATTGTGTGACGACCGCGCAAACGTATTTTGGAACGAACATAATTACCCAATCATTGTAGTTGACTGCCAGCTGGCGTAGAAACGTGCGAGTTGTGGCAGTTGGATAAATACAACATAACTAAACTAGACGCGCCAATTATGAGACGTCGTGTACTGACGTCATGTACTGCGGCGTCCTCTTCAGACTACTTCAGAAGCTGTTGTTTCTAAGTTCAGACTGTGTGATTAAACAGTTGGTGCAGAAGTGTGAATCATACAGTCAAAAAGTACAAACTTAGTGAAGTATCCGAGACCTAAAACAGGATAAACCATCAGAAGTAATTAAGGACTAGTCGAGGAAGATTGGATGAACTTGCTCGGAGTTTTGAAGCTATTCTACTTGAGGGGATGGGAAAAAACGAATCAAAGTGTTTCCCGCTCATTTGCTACTTGGTTGTTTGCCTACAGACCGCAAGCACCTTGAGGTTACTTGCCTAGATTTACCCACAGACGGTTAGGAATGAAGTTAAACAGCCTCCGTTTGTGTGTCAGTCACATGCTAAACAATAACCTGCACCAATCAGTAATTCATTGTCGCTGATGAAAACGACAATGTAGAACAAGTTTACTAGTCGAACACTGAAAAAACCCAGCGCATTAAGTGATGCAATTTCCAGACAGGCAATGAGAAAACACACCATGGAGATAACCACAGCTAAGCCTGCAACCCCAGCTGCTACTGCTAGCACATGGACACTAGTCTAAGCCATGAGTAATCGTCACAGCTGCAGCTATCAACCGTAAAGCAACACCACTGACTATAGACGGCATTCGTACTACGTGGTTAGAATTACCGGGCGAGCGAAAGGGCAGCAGATTGGTTGGGAGAACAACAAACAACGAGCGTAACTAGACATTCGTGTAATGATCGAGGGAAGTGCACGTACACGCACTCCCCACTTTTGGACGCTTTTTGGCTGCTGACCTAGTACGAGTTGGCCAGTAGACATGATAACAACTGGCGATCGAGGTCAACGAGGGGAGCTGCATAGAACAGATGCGCAAAACAGGAAATTAATCAGAACATCTTTTAGTTAAGTCGACTGAACAAAACAGGATTTTTTCACGCGCTATTTAATATGCGTCGAAATCCGGGGGAGCTAAAAACAACGCAACGATAGCGGAAATGAAAATACAGAAGTGAAAGAAAAGTACAGCTAGATCAGAAAAGATTCGCACCGAAAGTTCCGAACATGTAACACTCGCTGATTTGCCGGAACGCAACCAGTGATACCAGGTTATTCACACGGAGTCAACTGCATCTTACAGTATAACGACATAAGAAGAACACGGAACATGTTCCGTGATTTTGTTGGAAACTACTGCAGTATGTTTGGAATCTTCCACCACTAAAATTTTATTACAATAAAGAAATGAACAACCAAGACAGAGCTGAATTTCCTTCTATAAAAATCCCGTCACTACACTTAGAACCATTTTAGACTGGACACTTCATCTTACCTACATGACGTGAAATAAACAACGATTATTGCATCAAACTGATACCAATGACTCAGTTGGGTGTTAATGACACAGCGGTAAGAAAAAATGACAATTACGCAGTGCAAATCTACAGGTTGATTTTTAGTCTACACTGCATTGGTTTGTCTCTCTGTGGGACACACCAGAGTTCACCTATCATGCTCGAGTTTGATAAACACGCAACAACATGTCATAGACCAAACCATTATAGCGTGGTAACACCAAATGGATGGAAGATCAGGCACAATCGATGCTTAATCGAGCTCAATAGTGTAGATATTGTTGTTTGGCCGAGTTGTTTGTGAAGGCAGCGAAGATCATTAGGGATGCCTTATTTTTACTTACGGCTTAATTGTTTGGGAAGTGTGAGTACCTTGATGATGAACTTGTGAATTTAAACTCAAGTGTTTTTAGCATGTAAGTCCCATCTTTTATCTTTTCTAGATTAGGCAATCTCTCTCCTCGCCATGACTGGACGACAGTTTCTCATCGGTGTATTGCTCTCTGTGATGATCGTGTCGTAACATGAAGTCCCCAGTGAGGCAGCATATGTCCCAAATGAAGATGCATCGAAACAGTTAACGCGCGCCTAAGATTATACGATGGCTAGTGATGTGAAAACAGTTTTAACTGCAATCAAACAAATCGAACCTAGGGAACAGTTTCTAAAACACGTTCGCTCATCAAAAACAGGCTTCCTATGGTACTGAATTCAAAAGAAGAAAGGAAAGGAGTATCGTTTAACCGACAATCAACACAACGGGCATGAGGCCGAAACAACTACGTGATTGGCAGAAGCAGACAACGGAATTGTTTCATGAGTGTTCTCTCGTAAAAGTCAGAGTCCATTACGCAGCCAATTAAAACACTGGATGACGGAAATAAAATATTTCGTAGTCAGTTCAAAAATCCAAATAAACAAACGGTGCTAAACAATGAAACATTGCAATTTTTATGGATAACTGTACACCTCATCTGTATGTCTATCTGACCAACAGTTATTTCTGTCTCACGCACAACAGCACAGCGTCAGCCTATAGAAGCATCATCCAACGTATGGCACTGACCTACAGAAGACCTTCCAATAATGCGCTTAGTTTGATGGAACACATTTCCACTAGGCTTTCCGGCAGGTAACATGAAAACTGATATGCACCTTTTAGGTCAATTTAACGGATATCACAGACAGTATATGGAATTTATAGGACACTATTCTCCAGTTGACTATCATTAAGTCGATGCGGATACTCCTATAAACTGTTTAGCAAGTTCATGAGGAGCGGGTCAACAACAGCCGTAATCACAATGGCGCGGTCAATCCACTCCACCATGAATATACATAATTACAAATGGATTAAATTGTACCCAAGATAAAACGCGAACCATTGCATATGAAAGACAGGAATTTTGGTCTTATAAAATGAAGATGGCAGGGGAGACTAACACAATAAGTTTTCAGTCGAAAATGCTATTCAAATGTTCAACTGATACTACAGTCTTCTTTGAATTCAAGTTTATTATCTATTCCTGAGGACGAACTCATACAGTGGGAAATTACACAACACAAAGAAACAGTAAAATGTGAAAGTGAGGAATTTAAACCAAAATATGATTACGAAATATCAGCTGATCGGAGCGGTACATTTTTAACATATCACAGATTATTTTAAAAAGATGAAAACTTCCCTAAAGTGGATGAATGATCGAAAAAGGCAAATCTAGTCGGTTCCGACGCTATCGGGACAAAGTGGGAGAACACATAGTTATCAGCAAACATACCGATGTACTTACGTACCACATATTCACAGAGTGATACCACCAGAAACAATTATCGGAAATAGGAAAGAGAACAACCCAAACATAAAGAGCAACGTCCAGTAACAGCAAAAAACGATGGATCTCTTAGAAAGATATTCAAACTTACTGGCAAAAATGCCCAAAACTGTCGTTGTCTCTATGGGAACGAAGTTCTAACAAAACCAAGCAAGATGTGAACTGCTGAAGGAGTTTATCCAACATCATGCAGCCATTAAGAAAACACGTTAAATAAATAGTTCGTTCAAGAAAAAAATAACATTGGACAGAACGTATCATATATCACCTGCAAACTATATCCAGCCACAGTCAAATAACTCTTGTTTTCGGCAAATATGCATCAACTTGTTCATGAAAGAATAAATGGATTCATCATTATCACAAGTAAAACAAAATAACCGAAAGCCCACAAATTTAATTCAATAAACCTCTACAAAATAGTTGACAACACATGAATGAATGGTTGGCAGCTACCGCCTCTGGATTAGCCCGTCTTAGTGATCGGCGCCAGAGGACATACACCATCACCAGTGACTTGTACCGAATTAATTGCAATTCCACTCACAAAACCATAACCTTGTGTAAACCAGAATGAATAAGACTGGCGAACGCGTGAGCAGAGACTGATGTAACCTATGCGGTTGGTGCTGGCTGTCTGCATGGTAAATTACCGTAAAATCCTTGTCCCTGAAGAAAACGAAGATTCTTCAGTCGTAAGATTTACGTGAAGAGAGTAAACAGTACACCCATACACATGCAAATAAGATGTATACCATCAGAAGCATCCATGGAACTCGGACTGACCAGTTACAGTAATCGAAAACCAAAGTACACACACGCACTTAAGTGGAAAAACATGGCTTTTTGTACACTACATGTGATTCATGCATATGTAGCTCTTCCTGGAGTTAGACCAGATAATGCTGAGATTCGAGTCGTAGCTCGAAAGTGACTAGAGAAAGTCAGAAACATGGGTTCAAACAGAGTACTATATAAAATGAAATCAATTAGAAGAGATGCGAGCAAATCGTTGTCACGTTGAGCAGCTCATAACCATACTTTCCGGTACGTCCGGTTTATACGTGATGTAATGTGAACCAATAAAACCGACATTCAACAGCTCTGGGAAAGTTTACAAGTCTGACTACCTTATTAAGCATAGAACTAGCACAACCTGCAAACAAACCGGCAGGCAGTCAAATGAATTTGGAGTAAAAGTCATTTAAAATGATAACCAAAGGAAGAGTACGGTTCGCTTACTTCGTTGCATGAGGACGGGAGGTTGCACGAGTCTCCGAACTTGAGGCAGCAAGAAACGTCGGAGCAGTGGTTGTGATAGACAGTGGATGAGACGAATTTGACGGACGCACAGCGTTTGTTGTGGGACAAGTGACAGCACATACGTTTAAACTCTCATCCGAGTCTTTGGTGAATGGAAACCCGGAAAAGTTGGGCAATTCTGTCGGTGGAGTTGAACCCACATCACTGTTGTTGCTGTTATTGTATGACGTTCGACCACGTCGGCTACGACCTCCGCGCATACGATCTTTCCGTACGGCTATAGTGTCGGTTAGATCAGATGGAGAGGGCATCGAGGAAAAGAAATCAGGTGGAGGAAATTGAGGTGCCAGTTGTTTGAATGGATTAAGTTCATCTGCTGAACAGGACGAGTCACTGTCGATAACAGCAAACACCAAATCACTGCGCTTTATCGGGGTCATCATCCTAAAGGGATGCAATGCGCTCACAAACACAAGTACTAAACTTTAGACTAATGGATACTGAAAATTCATCCGAATCAATGAAAGTAGTGATCCAATAGACGAAAACGGAGATAAGCAGTTTTGAAAGCAGTCGGACAGTAAAAAGGAGTACGATGCGAGTAGATCAAAGCAGTCGGTGGTATAACACTCAAATTCAGCCAACGCAGGAAAACAAAATCTAAGATGTGGCTACGACGAATAATCACCTATTATTACACGAAGCGGGATATGAGCAGTGTTAGGCGAAAATAAACACAATAGCTTTAGGTAAATTGAGACGCAGGTGAGCAAAATGAACTTGGCACATAACCCGCATCTGTATTTTATATATTTTTAATAGGCAACTGTACGTATGTGCACCTGCATGCATGTGTCAGTGTCTAGAACAAAAACGCCTTACGGTCACACGAAAAATGACACCGTTATTGTATGGGATGAAGCAGTCAGTAAGGAGCACTCCGTCTGTCCGTCCATTCTCTCTCTCTCCACCTAGCACGGGACGAGTCAAACAACAGACAATGGCCACTACATCTCTTTCTTATCTGGCCACCCCCATTGCTGAACAGTCGCCAATACAGACTTCCATCTGCTTTCCCCATCGGTTCGAAACAGTGGCGGCCATATCGCACACCCTACTCACCTACCTTAGACCCAGTCAGATACAAATTGCGCTAAAACGCCCTACCCTATTCTACTCTGTCTCTCCACGTTCTGTTCTCCGGCTTATTAAAATCGACTCAGCGAGCGACTAATGAGAGAACGGTAGATGATAAGAAGAGCAAAGGACTTCTCATAGATGATAAATCGTATGATAACAGTGTCGTGCAGACCAACAGAGAAGAAAAGTGAGAACACGGAGTACGTGGTGGTACAGTGCGATCGAAGACAAATGATCAGCCTACCTAACAAATTACGATGATTTCACAAGGTACTGCATTAAATGACACGGGTTACAATGAGGAGGGAAATGTAGTACAAATGCGAATACAAGAGAGGAAGCCAGAAATCAATAGTGAATGCCAGTACAGAACAGAACGTAACAAATGAGCATATAGCACTTCCAGTAATGCATACAACTGCAAACCTAGATATGGTGTGCTACGGGAGCCTTGGATGTTCGATAACTGTCAAATTAGAACGTCCGGTCATTCAGAAGGATGAGCATTTTTAGGAGGCACATCTCCCAACGAAGCAGGCGAAGCAAATCGCGCAGCGCCGTTCGATCCAGTTCCAGGGTATCATTACCCTCATGAATTAGCAAATCTGCGGATGGAATTCAATATCAACAGTCCGGAGTGAAGCTGGAATACACCGGTCCTCACTGCCTGATTCAGACTCAGTGTTAGGTGGATAGTTCTGCGTTATTCCAATTAGCCAGACTGCAGCAGTTCGATCAAACCCCTGTACTTTTCAACTCAATCTGAGCCTGTTATTGACACAACCACCACCTGATTCATTCGAACGTCATGACTGCTGTGCATGGTAGTCGCGTTTGGTCCGCCGTATGGAATGCCTTGTACGGTAACCGCTCGCCATACACATTTAGTCTCTGTGGTTTAGATTTTAACTCGTTCTCAACAAACCTTGGAGCCCAAACCTTTTCTTTTTCGGGGTGGAAATCATGTTGTACGATAGAGTTCGTAATTGTAGCAGGGACGACCCAATGGGCACTAATTCGTCAGAAACTTAGAAGCAGCATGAAGTTGCAAGGAATTTAAAATAGTGAAAAACAAAGACATCCCCGAATAGGATAAAATGGCTTCACCATGCATCGACCTAGATAGCCTGAAAACATAGCAGCCTGAACAGGGTCTAGTTACGCGTGAATGTTACGTGCAAGTATGACCGTTCATCAGACTGGCTAGTGAGTTTGTTCACCAACCATGCTTGCATCGCACATACAATGAGAATAAACAGTCTCCTTAAATGCGGAAATATTAGCCTACTCTTTTTCAGTGCTTAGGACAGAACAGCTCGAGAAAAACTGATCCATAGGTCACTCAACACTTTAGAAATGGCAAAACGCTTTGCGGTACACAAGTGAAAAACTTCAACAATATCCGCATATACTGGCTTGTCAAGCTACCATTTCAAATTGTCATGCCTTCTTTTTCTGTTGATTATGCAATGTGACCTATCAAACCGCACTAAATAACACCAAACGTCGGAATGAAAGTACCATCTACATATGGAACCTCCAATAACGAACAAGTGTTTCCTCCCGCTCGCTGTATGATGGCTGAAACTCACCTAGCATGGACGTTCAAAGAATCCCTCAACGACGGCCACTTTGAAATTTGGGTATGCGAATTAAAAACCCGTTGGTTTCGCATGAAACTTAATTATTTCGGTCCGTCGGATAAGTCTCAGATCACAAGGCGACGACCGGTATTCATCAGGCGCATACAAATGACAACAACCGGCATCCTGTGTCTCATTCGGCTCTACGACAACTGTATGAAACATCGATAGTCGGTAGGCTACAAAGGTGAAAGGTCCACGTGGATACGGAGTAGAGCTGACATTTCGATGGTGTAATATTTTCTCTAACGGATTTTTTAAATAATAACTAATAACACGCAATATTCAACAAGCACGCTTTTGATAACATATGCAGATGACAATGCATTAAGAGGCATACCAAACCATCTATAACCATACCGTAGTACACAGAGTGCCTTGAGAACGTTGAATGCAAAAATGAGACCAGTTTTCTATTGTAGTTGAGAACTTCACTCGTTCTGTAGTCTGGGCGTCCGAGCAGTATACAACCATGAGTTCAGACAAAAGTGCCAACCCGCTACCGCACCGTCCGTTTTGCAGTGGAAACCTGGTCGTCCTATCTACTGCATACAGCAGGGTGAATAGAAATATACATAGTACCGCAAACTGCTCCAAATTAACGCCTAGACTCCCATGATCATTCCCGCCACTCTTCCTCAGATCCTACAAATACATACAACTAATCACAGTAGCATTGCCCCGACAAGCACCCATTTCCTGCGGCTTATTTTCTGCCTCTCGCTATTTATTATTTAGGACTAGAGTTAACATACAGGAGCTTATAGCGTCAGCACTTTGGACAGGGCAGACTAGCGGGTTGTTTGTATCCCTATGTCAAACTTAACGAAAGTCAAAGTGTGCTGCAGTGTGGAGACCATAATCTAAGATTACGGTAAACGGATCGAACAGACAGTGCCCGCACTTGGAACTTGATACTAATGTTACAATTCAAATGAACTCGTTCCAGGCGTACAGCTGCCAAAACTACACCGACGAATGGAATTTCTGTTAACAGTGGGTTCCGTAATGTCCGGTTAACGTCGAATAATCTGAAATCCTTTCGTTGCTTGTTTGTGTCCCGACCGCCAACAACAATAATGATAGAGAAACCTTTTTTTCTCGGATCCAGGTACTTTCTCAATGTCGACACAGTTTTCACAGCTATCACGGCTAGGGATAGGAACATCCGGGTAGGCAGACTGGACGTAGATAGTCCGCTTGGGCTGGTATCACGGCGTTCGAGTAACGGCCGGCTACCGTTAATTGTGCACCAAGCAGATTGTTTTGGTCAGCGCTAGTTTTAGGCTCTTCGTGGATAAAATCCGGTCTTAGATAGATCACAGCTGTTAGTTACACAACGTGCTATCTCACCCAGAACTGTCTATCCTATCGGAACGACCGAGTAGATTCAGACCATACGATGTTACGCTGTCGCCTCGTTCTTAACTACATCGAACAACGAACACACTGGCCGCAACAGCTATGGAGAAACTGGTTCTACCTACGGTGAAGCATGTAGACTGGACTAACTTAGAAAACAAACTAAGTAGTTCGATATTTGCTGCTGGAACATAACCTAGAAAGCAGCGGGTAGTGAGGACAGCGATACGGTGGAATATCAGCGCAACAAATATTAGATAGTTGACATCTTCAAAGTTATTGGAAAACATATGAAACATTCATTATGATTTTGATAAATGGATTGAGAATAATACAACGTTATAAGTGAGTTGTAATACTCAACGTTTCAACCACCTCGAGTGGCCTTCCTCAGGAAGACAGGGCTACTTTACGGTTGCGAAAAGTAGCCGCTAAAGGTACATAACGTAAACTGTCCTCAGACATTCGATTATTCATATGTGTCCAATAAGACGCGATGGCTAAGTACCGCTGAGGTTAGGAAGTCCATAGTCTGCAGTAGTGGTCAAACGAGTTCAATCGCCCACTCTTCAAGGATAATTGTTGGGCTACGTATTAAAAATGTCAACGGATCATCCGTCAGGTCAAAACACCCTTTCCGAATATCGCAGGCGACAATCGTAATGTTCGAGATGGATAAACGATGACTTTTCGAAGAGAAATGAAGAAAACTACCAGAACAGCCGCAGTAAGTCAGGTTTATCTCCCCAACCGGGGTCACGAAGTCAGTGACTGGAGAGATAAGAGGAGATCGAGGTTAATCGGTGTCAAACTGCTTGCCTGAGTTGCCTGTGAAATGAGTGTGAATAATGGAGCGAGGCACTAAAAGCGATAATGCAACTACCTTGCAGAAACCAGCCTACCCTTAGCTGCAACTCGACTGTTTGTTGGTTCGTTACAGACACCTTTACGTTGAGTGGTTGGGTTTAGACAAAAAGTAGACATCATAATCATCATCATAACAGCCATGAGCCTGACCAAAAGGTACTGTGGCTCGGACCGTCGTTCACCTCAACAGTGACGTGGAATATCCTAGAAGAAAACATTACTAAGAAGGTTCAAAATTATTAAAAGAAGACTAAGCGGAAGAACTAGAAATGGTATGGATACAGGTACACCACTGACTGCCACACATCGCCATCTCGGATAGCGTCTCTAACCAACGATTTCAGTGATCACGAGGACCCCATCCAGGAAGGCGACACCTACACACTTTGCTCAATGGAGCAGTCAAGGTCCTCATATTTCGTGACCAGGTTATTGCTTGACCACCACGCGGTTTTACCCAATTGTTGGTGGTCTCAGTATATAATGCTCGGTACGGTAAACGCTCAGCTGGCATACGGAGAACATGACCCAACCATCTCAAGCTGTGCAACGTAATTAGTTGACCAACTGAGTCAATTATGGAAAGATATTTGTAAGTTGAACGTACGTGCACTTCCCCTACGAAATCAGAACTGGACACGCACGGATAGCAAACATGAAGTTCAATCCGGTAACGGCGAGCATAAACACTAATGTCGAGTGATACCAAAAAGGGACCTCAAGTCAGGCACATATCCTAATGGGTTCGTTGAAATGTTGATCCATGTGTTGAAGCTAAGATCGATGGAAACGATGTTCGATTTGTGTCAATCAAAAAATGCCTTAGCTCAGCACCATCGTGTCGGAATGCACTCCAAAGTAGGTGTGACCTTAATGTGTTTAAACCCTAACTACAGCCAGCAGATCCACTCACAGACTTGGCCCTTACAAACAAAAGTTGTTGTAAATGTATGCGGTACATATTCACTTTGGTGGTTTCAAAGCCGAGTGAGTGTGTCCCTCGATCAGGTCAACTTCAAAGTGGATTAGAAGAGTGATCATGCCAGTGCTGTCAGCATAGCCAATCACAGAACGACAGTTAAGCACTCACGGAGTGAAATGTTCAATCGAGCGCCCATAAGCCTTGATTTGTAATAAATTTGCAAACGGAGTCTTTTTTTAATGATGTTTCTTGTACCTCGTAGTATAGCAAAGCCATTTACTAGACGTATGTTGAACCTGTTTTACTGTTGTACGTCCGCGTATTTAGAACATTCATTATCCCGCTTATCTGCCACAACTTTTGAAAGATAAAACGAGACCGCTTACTGAAATGTCCTCTCACCTTAGTAGTTACTTATTTTTTATCCACACCTTATCGTCTCAGGCAGGCAGCGTCTGTATGATAAAGTTTCGGTTTTGGATAAGTAAAGCAAGAATTCGACTTGACTACTTAAAAGTACATTTGCAAGATGAGACCAGCTATCACACTACACAGAACTTATCGTGTGGACAGTGCTTCACTGTAGCTTGAATAACCTACCACAAAATGAACACGAGTCCTTAGGAAGCTAAGCAGGGGGTCAGACAAATTCAACAGTAGTAGAGAATACGGCCGGTCTGCGTGTGACGGAAACGAGGGACGAGAATTCAGTGAGGCTATTGTGATTAACCGCGTTTCCATAGTGAGCAAGATAACATATGGAGGAAAGGCAGCAAGCAATGGTAGCCCAGTAACGTGCTTCACTGTCAACTGTTTAAAAAGTGTTGGGAAACTACTTTACCATCAGCTACTTGTAATAAATCACAAGTTGAACAAACGAAGTTGCGTTTGACGGAGGGTAGCAGCGTTTTGCATTGAGCTGCACAACTGCATGTGTCCGGTAGCTATAGCCTTCAGAGAAGCTAGTGGAAAACGCATAAATGTATACAAACATTAACACTCACAAGTTTTTTACAGTATCGTTGGTAAGAAAAACTGTTAGTGAATACCCGAGCCAGGCAGTTGTTGCCAGAACCGAGAAGAAAGCTTGAATTTAGACGAAACTTTACCACTAATGATATGCGGCCAAAGATAGGCAGATAGGAAGATTGCATTATTAATTACTGTTCCTCACTGACGTTGCGCAATCTGAGCTGGTCATACCAACCAATCACTGGAAAAGCAAACAGAAAGTGTTGCGAGATTTTAACATTTCGTTCTCATCCCTTCAGGAGTTTACCAGAAAATAAGCACTGTTCAGGGGAACTTACTCTGTCAGGATAAGGCAGACGACTAACACTGGGATCGCTACCTTAGTTTGTTACAAATGGTCACGTTGTATTAACAAAGCCGTAACGATAATCAAACTTCATGAAACAAATGTCAGTCTAAAGGCATAGACTTCCAGTTAGAAAAAAATCGATGGAGAGTACCGAAAAAATTAGGAACACCCAGTTTAGTTGCTACGTCTAAAATCATTATACGTAAGTATTGTATACATAGGTTACAGGGGATGCAGGGAGAAAAACTGAATGTTAGCAACTTTCGGGAAATGCGTCCAAGAAATCTAATTGGTTAGCCGACATACAATCAGAAAGTTCGGACGAACAGATACATGTGGAAGCATTCTACTTTAATTTTGATTTTAACGGTTACGAATTGCTTTTCACGACAGCGTCCCAGCAAAGACTGTTTTCGTACGTCCAAAGCCTGAAAGTGGTTTGCGAAGGGCAGTTCAACGTTCACGTCTGACTCATTCAGCGTCTCCGTCGAAGAGGATGTGGTTGAGTTCGGCAATCGCCGTCCGAATCAGGTCACCCAATTGACCTCGTAGACCAAGTCCACTCAGCAGGGTATCACAATACAACTACTGCTTCAAACGAGTCTTGACCGAACTTCAGTTGGATTGCATGGCATACTCAGATATGTGCTAGGTCTGACCTTGAAGATCACACTTCCGTACCTCTCCGGATGACCATTTAACCCTCCTGTTTCGATAGCTTGCAGCCACTACGGTTTCTGTAGATAGGAGTGTCAACGATCTCACACCGTGTTGACTACGGATCTGTTCTTCCGTTACCTCGTTCCTGATACACTGTGATAACGTTATGGGTCGAATGAGGTCCATATGTATTCACATCCTCCGAGTGCATATTGGCAAAGCGGGGGTATTCAGTTTGGCGGCTGATAATTTTGGGTTATATTGTAGTAGGGCAGAAATACATCTGGACTCGGATACAGTCCGCTGCGACTTTCTGCAATGCATGATTGAAAGTTTTAATAAGTCATCTCGTCTGATCGTTTGACCGAGGACGAAAAAGATATGACTGCTTTAACTTCTGCGACGATATTAGACAAAAACACTGCAACGTGAATTACGTGTTGTTATTCACCACTGTGATTTTCGAGCACCTAACTCCACCGAATAGGCATCGCAGAGGATGGATAGTGATCTCCGACATTATGTTCCGTGGCATAAGCACCTCAGGCTATTTACAGGGTCATGGCGACAAAGAAATTTTGCTCATCCAGTGAATCTGTGAAATGTATGTGCACGGTTGATCATAATCATCAGTGCCAGGGAAGAAAGTAAGAGTTGGGCATGACGGACACAAAACAAACAAACTTTGAGCATGTACGCGCCAGTTTTTCTGGTGAGTTGTTCATGCTTGGTCAGCAGACATAAGTGAGTGCCAAAGCTTTCATGCGATTGATCCCCGGATATAAGCCACAAAACGGTCCAGTTATAAAGGCATGATGTTCCCTTGATATGGCGACACACTCAACGAATAAGACATAAAAAGTGAAGGTAGATAGTGCTGTGGCGTTGTGCGAACTGGTGTGGGGCTCCATGAAGCCTAAAAGTAAGTCGCTAAGTAGGGTGATACCCAATGACCTTTTGGTATATGTGGTTTTATTTGATGGTTTCTTGAACCATTTTGGAAACCAATAAGAGGGCACGAGTAACCTTCGAGAATACTTTCGGTTCAACGGGTGCGCCTACGATGAAAACAGTATTGTGGCCGAAGGAGTGCGATTCATTGAGCTGCGATTGTACGTCGATGTGCCCGATGGACGCTGTAGACACGTACATTATGCCAAAATCGTTAATCAGCAGCACTATGTCCCGATGTTGAAGTCGGCCCGCAGTGTATGTAGTGACGACCTTTACAGATTCAAACTTGACTAGTAGTAGTGTATCGTCTGTCGTCAGTTTGAAGCAATGACCGAACAACATTTTGCGAAACCTCTTGGAAGCGATAGCTAGGGCTTTTTTCTTAATCAGATGAGGGTCGAAAATAATGCTGAATAAGAACCAGAGCTTTTTGGAAACCGTTCAGAGACACCTGGAGTAACACTGCAATGAATCCATTATGTGTGACATTTGCTGCGACAATGACGTCCAGCTTTAGATGAGAAACATATCAAAGTTGAACACTGCCTTAGTTTCTTTGAAGATTCGGTTACACTCTGGCGACCAAGAGCAGGTCTGAACTTTTGACAAACGTTTATCCGAAAACAATCTGACATGATCCAGCGGCGGTGAGAACGCGCAGCGATGGATGACACGCTCCAAAATGTATCTTGGTAAAATGTCAGACGAGGACAGCATTTTGCGAATGGTTTCTATGTTGTCGGGAGCAGGGTGGTGACCAGCCTTGACAATGATGAGCCCCAATAACTTGAAAGCATGTATAAAAACGTGCGTCCCGCCAGCTGTGGAAGTCATAACGGTGGACGTGACTGAGAACCTTCTCCAAGCCCGTTGCGAGGTGAGACGCGGCTGACATTGTTAGGACGATTTGTCTACATGTGCTGCCCTTTGCTATAGGTCGGCGAGTATCGTGACCATGATGTAGAACAAGTCAGGTTCAGAGCAAGATGTGTATTCACTACACCACAGGCAATCTC
>LUCH01001235.1:115676-133826 GCA_013368495.1 Paragonimus heterotremus | reverse complement strand
CGTATTTCCAAGGTTAGAGCGGTGTTTACTAATCTGAGACATCTATGGCTACAGAGGGGTATCTATGTGAAGCTTAAGGGTCGCGTATATCAGACAACAGTGAGGAACATATTACTTTACGGCAGCGAAACATGGCCAAATTCTCTCACGTTGAATGCAAATTTTGGCAGATATCTATCGCATAACGACTGTGGTGTTGAGTGATGAAGCATGTACAACCTGGACGTTTCGGTTTGTTTTAAATATTAATCGTATGTCCTCATACAGTTTCTTATCTTATCGACCGCAACAAATGGGTAGCCTTTTCTGATAATTGTGGTAAAATTCATGTGTGGATGGACGTTGGCTAGTTGTACTGTTTTCTTTTGTTTGTTTTTCTGTGGGTTACAGTAGTCAAACCCTAGAGGGCAGGGTAGGTGCACTCTCAATGTGGATCTCATGATTGCCGGTTGGATACCTCGTCACCTAGATTGCTCCCGCATAGATTTAGATGGTCTGATATTATTCATAAGAAGTCAATTATGCGAACAGCTGTTTTTGGGCTTCTACAGTTACATAGGCTACAGTCGCTTTATGTATGAAAGATTAGAACAAGTCAAATAGGTCATTAAAATCATTGACATGGGGCGGATCACAGTCTACTGGAGGGAGTGAGAGTGTTGGTGAATCTGTGACATCATCACTCTTGCCTGTCCTGAGGTGTGTATTCGACAGTATCAAGCGGTTCACACCCGCTTGGGTTTCTAGTGGCTGTGGAATAGTTGGCCAAAGGAGATGTAGGGTTTGCACGAACTGTTTTTGGACTCATAGACAGGGGTTGTGGGGTCCGGTGGCAATAGCCTTGGCCGTTGATAACAGTCGCACTCTGACAGCTCTGGAATGGGCTTGACAAACTTTGTAGATGACTCGGAAGGCTTCATCCGGCTCCATTTGATGACCAGTGTCAATTAACTGAGAAGCGATTGCACTAGGAATGGACTTTGTCGAACCGTTGCGAAGATGTTTTGGGAGGTGTTTACGAATCCTTTCTGATAGCTGCCTTATGTTTCTCCCAACGTAACCCGCTGACAATAGCAGGTGAAAGAGAAAACGCACAAGAACAATAAAATACCCCCTGCTGCAGGATAGCTACTATCAACTGCATTATAAATATGGCGGGTGATAATTTCACCGGTAGCTTCCCCCTTGTATGATAGGGTGATAAAGGCATGCTTTTTATTCACTGTCCGAACGATTTCATGATTTACTTGTTGTTGCATGTTTCTTTCCAGGAATCGTTGGGGATATCCATTTAGATTTGGTACATCTCCAATGTACTGGAGTTCGTCTGATAGAGTATTTGACGTGCATATCCTTTTGGTTCTACTTGTTAGGCAGGAAACCAAATTCCGTTTATACTTCGGCGGAATAAAGCTGAGGAAGTGCATGTACTAACCATTCCACGTTTTTCTCCCTATGAACTGTCCTTTGAACTGATCCATCAATTCTACGGAGCATGACAACATCTAGAATTGATAATTGGTTACTCATCTCTAACTCGATAATGAGTGGGATGTTGGGATGCGCATGGTTAAACTCAGCTAGTAGAGACCGTGTATCATCATTGTCGTTTATCAAGCAAAATAAAGGGTCCACGTATCGCCTATAGAGACAGTAATTATCGACAACAACATAGTTCGTGGGTTTCTAGTTCGGTCGTGGATATGTCTGCGAGCAATGGACCTAACGTAGAGCCTATTGCTACGCCATCACATTGTCTATAGAGCTTTCCATTGAATCGAAACTGAACTTTTGAGGTGCGGAATAATTATAGCTCTTTTAGTTTGGCAGTAGGAATGCCGATGTTGAATTGTCTGTTTTCAATGTAGGCGCACACATAATCGATAGTTTCTCTTAACGGCACGTTTGTGAATAACGAGGTTACGTCTAAGGAAACCATTTTTTAATCCCTGATATTCACTAAATCAACCGCGTCGACAAAATCTGAAGTATCTTTCAATTTGAATCGGGTCAGTTGCGATTTGATTGATTCTAGTATTTCCACTAGCCACTGGGCTAAGGCATGATACAGAGAATTGTACATGTTGAGAATCGGTCTTAAGTGCACTCCATCTTTGTGAACTTTAGGGAGACCATGGAGGCGTGAATTGACCGTCCCTGTTGGTCTGGTGCTCTCAGATGTGCGTGCGTCAATCAAATGTGATTGTTTCATGCCACGGAGTAATTTGGATAGTTTATTCTCTATAGCTGCCGTTTTATCGTTATCATTTTCCGCCTTAGTAAACTGGTCTGTCGGATAGTATAGATGACATTTTGTCAATATAATGTCTTATCTAATAGAACAATACCGGATCATTTATCCGGCCTCATCAATAAAATGTTCATACTAGTTCTTAGCTCTTTTATTACGTCTAAATCTTCCCGCTTTAATAGACCGCAATTTGGCACCTTGCTATTCATATATTTACAGCATGTATTCACGGGAGTAGATTTGCAGTGTTCCGCGTCAAATTCTGAAAGTGGGAAGAATTCATCCAGTTTTTAGTGCCGGCCTTCAAACTGAACTTCAGAGTCTAGTCGGTTTTTATTCAGTCCACCTGTGTTTTAGTATATCAGGTGATGGCAAACGCTTTGTGGTAGTAAAGTTATTTTTTGACAATAACCAAACTCTTCCTTTCTGTTAATTTAACACCTTTCAACCGATAGTATCTACACCTGATGTGCATATGTCAGTACTCAAAGTGTATTGGGCTTAGTGAAACTATGTAGATAGCGCCGCATTTCCAGAAAAATAATGGTCTATTGAATTAGTACTTTAGTCCTGTTGTAACGAGAATCACTAAATATTCCACTAAATAAATGCTAAGGGATTTAATGAACTTCTAGTTCATAATCCTGTATGTGTGTTTAGTAATTACACAGCCGGGTGTGACGCGTTTCTTCTATGCGTGGTAACAGGCTTCTTGAATGCTATTAACTATTATCAGTTGAGACAAAGCGTGAGTGCTTTGCCTGGATGAAGTGCTTGGTGTTCTTACGTCCTCGTTTGGCTTAACGTCACTCTGAGTACGACACACTTGATGTAGTGTTCACATTTCTGGGTGGTATTCTAGCTCTAACAGTTTGTCTGATAATCTAGAACAACTGAATGTAGGATTTGTAATGCCTTTTGATGTTCACACTGAAACCGGCAATCCACTACCGGTTTCATCCTTGTTTGGACTCATCTGGTAGAGGTAGTCTGAATGTGGGATCCAACTGGCTGCTCTTTGAGTTACGAATCAACGATCTTATCCGATCATATTGGACTGTTTCATTTTCACCACATGCATTGTCAACGTGACTACTATGTAGTATATGTATTATATATAGGTAAGTGTAAATGGTGACCACCGAATGACGGGTATTTATTATGACGATTCAGATCCACGTAGTCGTTTGTGGGAATATTTTCTTTGTCATGCTCTTTGTCGGAAGATTTAGCAGCCATGTTTTAATCAACTCATTGGGTGTGTAAACGGCTTTCAAAGCACCGCGTCAATTCGAAGCCAACTGATGTCCACAATCTACCGTTGATGTGTGATTTGAAATGTATCTGGATGACGGAAATTACATTCGTTCGTGCAAGACTGATGAGATAATGACATACCCTGCATGATAAAACCCTGGTTGTCTGATACATTACCTAACCAGCAGCCTTGCATAGATTGGACGCCAAGTTTTGTTAGATGACGTTATATAACGAAGGTACTGGACTGTTGTAACTGGTCGATAAACTTTAACGGATAACAGAACAGCGGAGAACAGTAGGGCGAATAACTGAACGACTGATAAAGAACAATGAATAACGGACGACAAGATTACGTACGATTAACCCGGAAGTTCCTAGCCAACTCAGCTACCCCAAAATTGACCAGTCAAAAGTAAAGACAATACAGAGCGGCACCAGTCAGAAAGCGAGACAGTGGGCGGTTTCTCAGAGATAGCGACAAAAGATCGAAAACATTCATGTAAAGCGCAGGATAAGATATCCTTTCGGAATTTGAAATTTAATTAAACCACTGATGTTTTGGGCTTTTCATGAGCCAAATAAATGTTTTTGGAAAATGGAGGCCTCCTTGACGTAATCCAACTCAGGGCCAAGACTGCGGTCATATATAGAAAGTGGTTTCCGTGGAACCTTAAATCTTTGTAAAACCTCTACGAAACAGAAGGAAGGTGGACTATCTATGAACGTGGTCTCTGGCGGAGGATAAGAAAGTATATACACCTGTAGTCTAACGCCTTTTCAGTGTTACTCGTTAGATCCAACGCTACTGAATAGGGCCACGTGGTCAACTAGTAGCATTTGTAAATATTACACGGAATGTATGTTTATTAGATGTTCTGATAACTAACGCTGTCCACATTTTCGAAAGAGCTAGAAAGCTGTAAAACATTGAGTCAAAAGCGTTCATGATCATGTATCTCTGTTCTGTCTTCAAAAACCAAGTTTGTAGCATACAGTATTTTGACTTTTTTATATAAGCGTTGTTCATCTATGCATCACAGTGGTGATTGCCCTCTTGATGTTATCTGTGTGACATGTGTTGTTAGTAGCTAGTTGTCTCAATCCAGAAACCATGCATGAGTTAGCCAAGGCTCTAACTCGTGAACCAGACTGAAGGCTTTTCCTCTTATTGGTACGCGATTTCTTTGCTACGATTACACTGTCATCATTTTCCTAATTCCCCGTTGTTTTTCTTTTAATGAGCCTCCAAAACTTTGTGGCGTTAACGTAATTTTTTAAATTCTTCCCAACTGCAGTGGGATAAATTTGCTGGACCTTTTCGAGGCGGCTAATTTCCCGAATTGGATGTGTCAACCTTTGCGCATGGGTGGTGGGACTGTGAACACGTTGGCTACAAGTCTTGTTCTCTACAAGCTGGTCGCTCCGTTTCGGTACGGTCTGACGTTGATTCTTACTCGCTACGCGGTTCGCTATCTGCGCGCCAAAGGCAAAGCGCCTCCAATGACTGATCAAAACCGACTACGTTCACTTGCTCGTGAAAGTGCCCAGTTGTCACGTGAGCGCCTAAAAGCCCGTATTTCGAAGGAACGTAAACGTGCGCTAGCTATGTCCAAAAAAGCGAAACGTTCGTTTATGGACAAGTACCGCAGCTGATATATGTGCCTGTTTATAAAATCTGTGTACACTGTACCGATCCGAATATGTGCTAAGTTGACCACTTTCCGGTTCTTTTGTGTACATACGTGTGGCTGTCTTTATTTTCGCCATTTACGTTTTTTTTCATCTCGCCTTCGATTTATGCTTACATATGCGTTACACTTGTACTTATACTTTATTTTTTTTTACATATATGAAAATCCATTTACTATTTCTCATACCTTGGTTTTGCATCGTATGTGATCTTCAAGAGCGTTCCGATCGGCTGGGGATACTAAATTGTGGAAGTTCCGTTTGAGATCTCAGGTATGTGGACAATATTGCTTTCCAGTCCGATTGCAGGTTACAATTTGTCGGCTCGATACAAATTGTAAACTGTTATCACAAAGCAAACTGACTTCCATTAATAAAACTGTCAGAAGCTCGTACTGGCGCATACTGTTTATAGTGACCGGTCGTATGTAGTCGAGAATGTCGTCCTTGTTGAAGTTCGTGTTAATTCTGGTAGACTTTTACAAAATTGCAAATCGTATAGCTAAAATCTGGGTGGTATTTGCCAAATGACACTTTCTATGACAACGGCGTTTTCTCATTCTTTCCTTCAAGGACCGAATGTATGATGCGGCTGTCTAAATTGTGCTTATGGCACGGCGGACGCTGAGATACTGCATGTACTTAATTACCCTTGTCTTCAAATCACTAACGGCATGCGGTAGGATCTTCCTCTTAGCGTTTTGGTATCGGCAAGCTCTGCCAATCAATCGGTTTATCACTCTTTTCACTGACTTCGGTGACTGGGACGCGTTTTACGTATGCCACTCAATCGTTTATTGTTTGCGTGCGCTGGGTCAAGCTGCAGCCGATAGTCTAATGGTAAGTGTGTAACCTGCGTTCGGGACGTAACAGTTTTCATGTGAAAGTTCTCTTCAATGGTACCTTCCGCACTTCATAGTTGAAGTCCAAAACGCACCGGTCACCTTTGGCTAACGACAGTTTGTTCTCATTGATACACCTTATAAGTCGCTATATCCTCTAATTGTATTTTCACTCGCTGGTTGTTCCCTTCATTTTTCGTCACGTTTCATCCCATGCATTTATTTTGACATCACTGCAAGCTGAATGTAGCCGGCCAGCGTTTTGTATGGGTTTGCTTACATTTAAACCGATCCATTATTTAGATAAGCATTAACGCAACCCGATATCTTTACCATCCCTGTATACAGGCGTATATTGATGGAAGTGACCGACAGTAATCTCCTTTGGAGGACAACTCACCTGGCTGTATACCAGCCATCAATTGGGATGTTTTATTTAAAACGTCCGTTTGTAGTGAGTAACTCTTTTCTTGAATATCATGCAGTTAGTGCTTTATTGTATACGCTATTTCTAGACGGTGTGTGCTATTATTGAGGGTACATAATTGCAGACTCTGCATACTGCATTACCTCAAGTGAAGAAGGAGACTGGTTGTTGGGCGCGTCCTCATCTGTTATACTTTTTGGTGTTCGCGGAGATCGGCTGCTCTGCGAAATTGTTTATTGCACCAAGACATAGGACA
Organism: Paragonimus heterotremus; assembly: GCA_013368495.1. NCBI lineage: Eukaryota > Metazoa > Platyhelminthes > Trematoda > Plagiorchiida > Troglotrematidae > Paragonimus > Paragonimus heterotremus. The sequence goes on along the minus strand of LUCH01001235.1, from coordinate 127,101 downwards.
ACGAACGCGTACACTGTTGCATGGTTGACGTGTATCCACACACATTTGGCCTCGGCGCACTGTTGTTTTCTTTGGTGATACGTCTTTCATAGTGCATGCACACGGTTCCAGCGGTCACTTCTGGTCCCTCGTCTTCCTGGCCTTGAGACCTGCCTTTTAGTTCCCGAATGTACGCACTACACCATTCACAAACAAGGGTGTACGGTATACAACGTTAGGATGTGTCTGAAATTTAGGAAGTAAGGTGTTTTTGGTGGTGAATGTTTGTACACCCAAAAACGGGATGACTTTTGCATGCATCCTGAGGGACTGATCGTACACATGCCTGTTTGTGGCGTGAACTAGGCACTATATCTAAGTAATTATTCTTCTTTCAGCAGTATCCTGCTACAGTGTCCCATTAATATCCTATTTGTTAAATTCGCATAACGCTAGTCTCCGTATTTGGCATGCTGTATTCTTTTAGCCGATTGAAACGGTTGAGGTTAATTCCTTATATCGAATTCATTACGTACTACGTTTGTAAACTTGTTTGTGTATCTGTATGCCGCAGATAATTTTGTAATATAGGACCAAGCACTGTCCATCGTCCACTACTGAATTGTTTGGTGTGTTGCAACGACAGAAGTGATATTCGTCCATAAAAAATCAGTTATCTAATAATACGTTCATCTACTCATCTTTGCAGCCGTAAGTCTGACCATGTGGTATTACGGCTGGAGCCACTATTCACTGTAACACTGACGGAGAGTATTCTGGAAGAACAAATGTATGAAGAAGAAAACACAAAATGATGTTAAGTAGAAAGAACCGGGACTCTTGTGGACACACGTATGTTTTGATTACGGCACACTACCGCTCACAACGTTTTAAGACAATAACGTGGGTGATCACGTCGTTCTCAACTAAGGAAACTATATTTGCATACTTTATTAACGAACAAGCATGATTTTCACTTTTTGTGGTCATGTTTTTGTCTGAACACCGTGGTTTTATGCAACTGTTTGTGGTCTTGGTGGTGGTCAGACGATGTTTTAGTCAGAAAGAGACCACGTGTCCTAAACATAAAACGGTTAGATCGTGCACAATCTCACGTCCCTTTTTTCTGGTGCTTCAGATAGCGCAGGCTGGCATAGGCAACACATGGTTTCTATTTTTTATGACATCTCGTCAATAGTATTTCCCACTGGTGAGCCGTTGCTGCCGCAGTCCCGGGTGAACTGCCTGCACGTAAGCTTATAGACACCTTGCTCTTAAAGTAGCCCTGTGCATTTGAAATTTGCGAAGCGCAATCTATACAGATCAGTCTGATCATCCACCTTAATCAACGTGACCTGCCATACCTTTGGGAACGGATCCAAACAGAACAACGCCATTTATGTTATCCTTGTCGGTCAACCTAATACCGGGCGAAGCCAGCACAATAAGCTTACTGAATTCCTCGGGCGAGCCCCCTACAATGTCGTCCGTGCAACATTGAATAGAGAAGAAAATGTGACATCCCTTATCGAGACCTCTGGATGTAGTGAACACCCGAGCTTGTTGCCCATGAACTTGCACATTGTTTGCGAAATCAACGTATCATGATCTGAACAGACTCATGTTCTTCTGGATTTCCTTCGGGAATTAGATTGTTCGACAGAATGTTACGAGCATTTGAACCAAAGACAGCTTTTCAGTCTAGGGTGATTACGACTGTTGGCTGCTTATAATAGTGCTGATGTCGCAGGATCTGTCGTAGAATAAAATTGTGGTCAATACATTCCAGGTGGGATTGGAAATCTACCTGTTCTTCATGAATCCGTTGTAAGATGTGAATCGTTAATATACAACTTTTGTTGGACAGTTTTTCAGGCCTGTGTCATTAGTAAGTTATTGGTTCCATTGTTGCCGTGATTGAATTGTCTAATTATCCAGATCGAGGTTTGGCGTTTAGACCTCATGCTTAGTGACACTCATGTTGAGAACCACATTACCGAATGCACATTCTATCTTATCGATTCTTCACTTGCTGCACTATTTAGTGAACTTGACGTTTATCTGATCTGGAGACGGTCGTTTGGAAAATTGAAAACAGTCCCGCCTTTTTCAATCCCTCATACAGTTCTGTACTGTACTTTCACTCAAGTCCGTCAAAAGTTACACCACTGAGGAAAGCGAAAGAGAATCTACTCAGTGTCTGTTAACAGATTGCTAACAAAAAACTAACATGGTCTATCCGAACCTAATCGGAAGTGTTCGGTTTGCTGATTGGTATCCTAGAAAGAATTGAGTTCATTATGCGGTTGCAGAATTCTTTAGAAGCTCAACATTTTCAATCCAACCGCGACATGATTCTGCGTATTTAAAGTTCTGTCTAATCTAGATTCAGAGTTGTTATCTATTTCTTCATGCTATACTGGTGTAAACCTAGCATCTGTCATCGTCCTTTTGGAAAGTAGCAGGCAGAATGCAAATACTTGTAGAATTCGGTGTTTCATGTTGGTTGATTGGTAACAGGCAGCCAGTTATGCGGACGACTGTTTCGGTTTAATGTCCTTATAATTGATAGAGTTTATATTGTACACCAAAAGCCCTAATTGATCACTGCGGTCCGAATGACAGTCAAACAACAACACCCATGGTGTCTAAAGCTGCATCTTCATTAAAACTGCATAGTTACCTGAGGTCCAGCAAGAATGGGCAAGTAGGTGAGACTTTTTTTGTAAAATACTGCATGACGTTTTACGCATACGTGAAGTGATACCATGACACATAGTTTACGTTTTACTGAAGAGGACCAACTACATTATAGACTAGTTATCTTAATCCATAGGGTATCATGGTTAGTGCTGGTCAGTTATCCATACCGTTATCGCAAACGGAATTGAAACTCGGTGAGTTGTTGACCTCATTTTAAACACAACTGAAGTATCACAATCAAACTTTCAATCACATTCGCTTTAGTTGCCCGATCACCTCGATAGGGAACACAGTAACTGTGTGGCAACTTCAATAAATTCTATTTGGCAATCTGAGGATTGTATACAAACGAATGTAGCTGAACGCTTGTATATTGTAACATACAAGCCAGCCGTTCTTACTCTGATTGTTGGTTACACTTGCGGACCAACTTTGGTGAAACGTGGAGACACCGGGGGACAACGTTCCTCCGAAGTAGGCGTTCCAGCGACAGTCATGTGAAAGGAAACAACACAAACAAGAATGAGCCCAAGGTCCGATAAGCCCTGCACACGGCTTACACAAACGTGAACTAAAACGTCGTCAACAACACAGCAACACACCCTGTCACGCAATTGAAATTCAACCCGTGCGCGCTTGCTGGTTTCGACCGCACGTTAAAATGTGACAGTTAAGTCGTACCTGATGTAAAGTCCATAGCGATGAGTTAAACACGGCTGTCTCGTGACCGAAGTTCAAATCACGGTCGTGACAAGTATGTGCACCATCACCAAGCTCACGCAAACAAAGCTTCTGATTAATTGCTTCTTTTTTCAATTGGACTGGCTGAAAAGTTGGTGTCAGGTTTTAACCTGCGGTTAGTTGCAAGAAATATTTAACTTCCATCAATCAAAATCCCTACTACTTACCAGCGGTCGACTGTCGTTGTCTTCAATCGAAGAAACTAAGCTTGTTAACTTCAGATATTTTACAGCAAAAACTTTTGGGGCACTCTATTTTTGGACTGCTGGTCCTAATGCACTCAAACCTGAAGAGTTGCGCTCCCCGGAAGGATGAACCGGAGCTGAATTCTTAGGTCTGCCACATTTGCGGTTTTTAGACTTCTTTTCCAGGTACCGTATAAGCGAAACATAATTTGCCCTGTTCCCATTGAGTTGCTCAAACAGCTTGATCCTGTTCTCTTGTTTTTTGCCTTAACATTATCATGCGTCGGAAATACTTTCCTTTGTACATTCTACACTTGAGATGCAATGAACACAGGCTTTTCCAAGCCGGTCTCCTTCCTGTTTAGAACTGGGTTTTGTACACAGTTGAACCTCAGTGGCGGCGTTCTTCAATGTCAGCTAAATAGCGCTATATAATCAAACAATGATGTTAAAGAAGTAATCATTCAATTACTAAAAGTCCAGTGTATACTTTTCTCCCATTTGTTACCTTAGTTTGCACAACTATCAATATACATGATACACATATTTGTAATAAGTATAGGTGTCAGCCTGATAGTTGGAAACCGGACAGAATTGGGTGGGATGTTAGGACATCCATTTCGTCGAAATTGTACCGTTCATTCATGTAACGTTGTTCGATTTTCGTTACAAATGGTACCTGCCTTCGAATAGCTGTAATCCGTTTGTTGCATTACGCTATTTCATCCGTATCTCTGTCCCTACTCGCAGTATTAAACCAGAAAGAGAGAGAAATATTTGCAACTCGACCAAATTAAAATTCCACATAAAAGCGTTTTTAAAAGGTGCTACCGTTGTGCTCGTTATTGATAAGCACTTCATAGATTTGCCTTCTGCTCACATCATACGTGTATAGGATTTAACGCTCACTCACTCTTTTATTAATTTCAATAACAATTTCGAATTTCAAAGTTTTTTAATATCATGCCTAGTGATAAGTCACCGAGTGTGCACCATTGACCTACCACGTTGATTTATCAGTTGATTCGGCTTGGTGGTTGTTACTGGGATAATCACTCGCAAAACGTGGATGGACAGACTGGATGACTGTACACATTATTGTAGTGAAGACCTAAAGTGTCACAGTAAGCGAAGTGAATCCGTGTCCATCACATAGTACCAACTGCGTACTCGGGTAGCGCGTTTCATCGGTACAAGTAGACGGCATTCATTCGGTTCACGCATGGGATGATTTGTCATTCCCTACATATTGATGTAACGTGTGCTGGCAGTTTGGTGACATTTATTCAGCGAGTGAACGGTACTGATACGATAGAAAATTATTACGGGGCGACTCGGTTTTGATGGGCTCTTTAGTGCGTAGCGTCCATATCATCATCGTCATAATCTTAACACCCATGAGCCTGACTAAGAGGTACTGTGGCTCGGGCCACCACTCGCCTCAACAGTGACGTGGAATATCTTAAAAGAAGACGTTACCAAGAGGGTTGAACATTATTAGAAGAAAACTAAGCGGAAGAACTAGAAATCGTATGGATACAGGTATGCCATTGACTGCGACACACCGCCATCTCGGTTAGCGGAAACAACATATACAGTGCATTCCATAAAATATACCTACTGATTAGTTTACACCCTTTCTTAACTTGTCTGCTTATAACTTGTGGGCACTACTTCTACATCTGTCTATAGATAAGCTTTACTCAGTGCGCTTGTGTAGTGACGAGTGCATTGGCTGGAAGGTTTCCCATTGAATTACTCGTCTTTGAATAATATGACTCGTCTGTAGTAGATACTCACTTGTGCTGCTCTATTTTGAGTCCATAATCCAGTCAGTATGAAGAACTTTTGTTAGGCCAAGTTCTTGTTATTAGGAGATTTGTACGGTTGGTTATATGTTGCACGGACACAAGTTGATGGGTGCTTCTGTCAAAAGTCGTCAGTATTCGGTAAAAACAGAGCTGAGTCCAGTGAACAAGCCAGTGGGAATGCGTGGTTATTGTATATGATTCAATCATATACGTAGACAGTTCTAAATAGCTTCGCATACATTGATTGCAGCCAGTTTGGTTCACACCATCCTGTATGTAAAAAAACTGCAATAATACTCTCAACCCGTTTGCGGTTACCGCACGCTGGATTTTACTATTACTACTTTTAACGTTCTTGGTTAATGTTTTTTTGTGTGTACAGCTTTGAAAATACTTTTGTACGTGACGCTTCCAAAATCACTTCACCTGACATCAGCAGTGACCATGTGGTAGAGTTTAATACAACTCTCATAAGAAACATCAAATGACCTCATTCGTTCATTATCTGCTGCCATCATGTGATGGTTAGTCTGGTCAAAATATCATGTGACCACAAAATTAAGACACATTAGGGTTATCCCTTGTGTTGTTTGCGTAGATCTGTGATGCACACTTCTCCAGCACAGCACTGATGTTATCGTTAATTATCGATCATTTCTGGTAACACCTCTCGCCAACATGCAGACGTGATACCACTGTCCGCCAGAATGCTTTGTTTACGGATTGGCTAACCTAACAGTTTTACTACCACAAACTCGTCGTCCACCGCCCGTTTATTGTCACACGCTTGGGCGGAGTTAGAGGCCGTCAATGGACGGTCGTCGTCCAGTACGCATTCGGTGGATGAAGACTTGCTTCTATAGAGTTTCACCAGCTCAAAATAACGATATTACCCATTGTCTACACATGTGCCAACAAATGGTACGAGAATAAATTATATAGGCCCCTTTTTGTGAAGTTGGTGCTTCTTTTTAAACAAGCTTCATTTGTCTTCTCCATCGCTTTCTGTTCGTCGTGTCGCCAAAATCCAGCTTATCATATTTTCACACGAACATCACTCACAGTAGACTTTTCAGGTAGCTCCTTTCACAAAGAAACACTGGGGTAAAGTTTTGTTATGCTAAGAACTAATTTAGGGTACAAACCTGCTACGACGAAGCAGTTGCCTTAACTACTACGTCAATAACCTCACTTTAGGCGTTACAGCATGAACACATCCACTTCCTCATCCACATTGTCTTTTTTTGAGGAGATTCGGCAACTCCAGCATAGCTCACAACTGAATATGACTAAGGTTCTAGATGTTATCATCCAGCTATATCTTATATGATGTCATTGACACAGTGGCCTGTGAACGTAAGTCGAAGTTCATACCGCGGCCTTGGGAGGTGTATGCACCAAGTGTGAAACATGAGTCAAGTGTTCCTTTTTGGAAGGGATAGGAGTTAGGGTCAGTTGTGTGTTGTTAAAACAACGTTAACTTACTGTTGCGGCCAGGTTCCCACTGCTACAGATGACCTACATAATTTTATTCAGTCACCCTTTTACACTTGTTCGTCTCGCCAGTCGTTTATAGTTTGATTACGCTGGATCAGTGGGTTTCTGATTGGTTTACTGTTATGTTGACGACATTCGTGGTTGATGTGACGTTGGTTTGGTACCGGAATGAGCGGCATAATCCAGTTTGCGCTCTCCAGCCTCATGTTGCGGTTTCGCAAGGTTGGGAGGACTATAACATATACTTCAAGTTGAACATCACTCACAATTGGTGGCAGCCCTCGCCTTCCCATAAACTTTTCAGTCAGCCCCTTTCGAATAGGGGCCGACTGAAAAGTCTATGGGAACGCGAAAGCTGCCACCATTTGTGAGTGATGTTCAGCTTGAACTTAACTAAATCCCCGACTACTCATCAGTAATATAACATACTTATACTTCTTTTACGTTACATGAACAACACCTGTTTGTATATTATATATCGGGATATTGCAAAACAGTGTTCCAAAGAAGCGGTATATAGATCGGGCTTGTCACAGTTCAACTTACATGGTGTTTGATGCAGCCAGCCGCCTTACGTATTTGTGCATTTCACCAGATCGTTTAATAGGCTAGCCAATCTGTATATGAAAATCTATCCAGTCGACTGATTGGCAGCAATACTAAGATATCCCTCAGTGCCTTGCTACAGGTTGTAGGCCCTTCTATCTGCAGTCGAAGCCGTCGTCATAATTTTGTTTGCTGGTTGTATCATTCAGGTTTTCCAGTTTATTCAGTCGCTTGGATCAATCGTTCCCCAAATTTCCCACTGATCAAACGTATGCAGACTGGCCTGAACGTCAAATACCTCTGCCGTAAGAGCAGAAGAATGATGACCTCATTCTGGATTCAAACGACCACTCCACTCACGGCATACGAATCAAAAAGGTCGTCACAACATAGGCACTACTCTGTTATCAATACGACCTTCCCGATTTGGATATCCATCAGGTCTCTGGAGGTAGGATTGAGACTGAATGATGAAACCGATATCAGGTCTCCATCGCAGATTCACAAAAACTGTTCTCGAAAATCGTTTGTCTCCATCATCACGTCAAGGAATCGTCAAGCGGTCTAAGCGTTTACATACGATGATTGCATAAATTGGTCAGCATGGAGTTATATTGAGTTGGGTAAATTATTATAAGTCGCACGTGGGGTCACCTAAGAAATAGTGACCAGATAAACAACAACAACGACAATAATAATAATGATAATAATAATAATATGTTTGTGTACAATCCATCTGGTAAACTGTACCGGACCACAGTGAATCATTGGATGAATTATAGGTGTTCTGCACGTGAGATTTACTAAGCGCGTGTCTAGTAAATAATCTCGCAATTCAGTGTTCAAAGTGCATGCGCTGGTTGTTTGTCTGTGTTTACCATGACAACTGTTTTTCAACTGGTATGCTATGAACGTTCAATGTACTCAATCATATGGTGTGTATGTTGACGATCCAGTTGCCCAGTGTACGCACGGCTCTACAAATCAACGTGTTTCGCGGTATGTCGGTTTATCCGGGAAAAAAACATCTAATGAGCACTTGATTTGTGGGTGTTATAGTTTCTCCGCGTAGTGACCCATTATATATTACACATGTTTACATAACGGATAAATTTCGCCATCCTGAACAGTTCTCTATTGCAAATTGCCACACACCTTCCCCCCAAGTGGTACTTGGCTTACCTCTGTTCAGTGAATACTCCGACACGGTCACTTAGCATGTCATAAACGCCAAATCGCTTGGTTGTTTGCGAGTGAATTGTGTTTGCTGGGGCGAGACTCATTTATTCAGATTCAGTTCATAAGGCTACACATCTCACTGGTCTGAGAAACCGTCCCATTATAGCCGCATGACTTACCATACTTGGTGGCGTACACCGTTTTTGATCATAGATTTCTGATTTACTTGTGTCATGGAGGATTGTTATAATTTCATGAGAAGGTCAAAACACTCTTGGTCTTAAGGAACTACTGAAAAACAGATAACGAATTTGGGGAAAACGTCGGTGAATAAAGATGTCTGTGCCAGCAACAGTAAACTACTTATCAGTAATTCAATGTCAATGCTCATCGGTGACGTTGATGGATTCCAGCGTGAACCGATCGATAAATTCTGCTTGACTAGGCCATCGCCTAGATCATTTGGTGGATTTCATATGACACAATTGGTTGGGTGGGTAACTAGGTCCAAATTTCTCACAATCGGATCTCTTCTAACCAGTGAACTCGTTGCTTGCAACTGATGACGCTCTTTTACGGATGTTGCTTACTCTTTCAACCTCCAGTATCGTCATCAGTACTAGTCGCGCTAACCGAATTGCATTGTATTTCGAATACTTTATTGAGCCCCCTTTCGTTATACGACCTATCAGTAGACAGCGCATCTTTCTCGTTTATTTTCACCACAAAGATATCTAATTAACTTTGGCTACTTATCACTGAAAAGTAGCATAGATCTTACACACCAAATAATGGGTGTGTCCTTCAGTTGAAGTGGCAATTTAATCACCCCTTTAAAAATGTCCACACGAAGTATTGGCACATTTCTCTCTTTGGTTATCACTGGGTTGTTGTGAGATTATACTTTTACTGTGTCCTGATAACGTCAACCTTGCTTCCGAAAAGTTGTCGTGCACCAAGTTGATAGCGAATCTACAGGTAGCACGCTGCACCCACTTACTGCTTTTTAATAACGTTGGAAAAACAACCAACAGATGTCATTTATCAGTTTTATTATTGCAGCCTCTAGACAGATGATGATTTGGGTGTTGTGTAGACCCAGTTAACAAGTTGCCTAGCATTCCACTGTCTTCCGGCTTTATCGGACAGTAACACGCAGAGCAAAAGCTTGTGATAGTCAATCCCATGTGGACAGCACGAAAACCTGTAGGTAAGTAAAACGTTCAAAGAGCCGACACGGTCTGATCAATGCATGTGATTCGCCAGTTTAAAAGCAGTGAAAGGTATACATAGTGTTTTAAAAACGTTGTTAACGAGAGTTAACCAAGTATGCACATCCAGTTGTGATACATAAGTGTTAAAACCGCCCATGATGACCCTGGTGAGTGTCCTGAAGTTATAATTAAACGGTGAAATGGATCGAGAACAATTTCGATTTCAGCGAACAGAAATGTTTTCGATAAATTCTCATCTAAAGCTGGTACAATTATATGTCAATTCGAGAAATTGTAAGGAAAATTATTGATCAAAAATAGTACGAGAGTAAAGCAATTGGGTAAAACACAAACACGAATTCGTTGTGGTTATGATCACAAGGCAGGTAGGTTTTGGGAAGTCAGTGTTAATTGGGGTGAGTTGGGGGGGGGGACGGGATCAAATTGTCACTTGGGTTGACTGTAGATGTCTGGACACGGTAATCCCAGGGTGTGAACGAACTGTTTTTGAACACAAATCCAGCTGAGGTAATCGGATTGCGACCGCCTCGGGTATAGACAGGATGTGCCACTTAATTTCTGGTGACGCGGTGGCCGGCGCACAGTAGACGATGCGAAACACCTTATTTGTGTCTGTGTGAATTGAGACAAAATTAATTACGAAAGATGAAGTATCTAAACAAGCGGTATTAGGTGCGTTAATTTCCATTGGTGATATTACAACGTTGTGGACAGTCCAACAAATTCAGTTGAGGCGGACCCAGACAGTCACGTAACTGAAAGTACATACCCAGACTCAGGCTATCTGTGTCCTCAGCCGACGGATTTCAACATGCTACGGCCAATTGCCACTATGTATACCGACTACTACAGAAAGACAAGGGAAGCTGGTAAGAACTCAGTAATGGGAGAAACTATATCCAAGTGAACTCTCACTGACCACATAGCTCGGCTTTGTAGTCACAACCTAAACGGTGAGCTCAAAATTTCGTGGATGAAACGACACATCTTGTCAAAAGTTCAGAACTTAGTAACAGTTACAGTACAAACTCGCATACCACGTCATTTAAACCTATAGGAGTCGTCGCAATCAGGCTTTTTTGTTAAACAAAACGAGTTCCATTTAAATATTTGATCAGAGCAAAAAAAAAAGACGATATATTATACATAATCATCATCATAGGCAGCAATACATCAGTGGTTCACACTGATACTTAACTGCCACACAACCACGAAGAAGAAGAAAGAAACCTTGTTTAGGAAGATAGAAAAAAAGGGAAACGGGAGAGGATCTAACCAAAATAGCTACGTGTATATTCAAACATACAACATCAAGGCGCCTACACCTTGCAAACAAACAACCGAGCTGTAAGTGAAAGTAAGGCGTCATCAGCATGACAGCTTCCTTACGGCTTTTACTGCCCAACATCACTAAGTGCACTCACTTCGCAGACAACTCGGCCAAACAATGACAACATTCACGCTACTGAGCTCGGTTAGTCGCCATCTCACCTAATGTCTCAAGCCACTGACTCTGCGAGTCGCGAGGGCCCTAGCCTGTGAGACGAAC